>JAPMNZ010272536.1:0-10168 GCA_029875035.1 Pomatoschistus microps | reverse complement strand
TATATATATATATATATATATATATATATTATATGCATAAATATATATATATATTATATGCATAAATATAAATATAAATATGCCAAGTCAATTTGACCCGAGGACAGCAGAAGCCTCTCTTCTACTGCACCTCACCCACTTCTGATCTCTGATTTTTCTGATGAACAATGCATGCAGTGGTTCTGACAGTTTGACCCCTTTACGCAGCTTAGAGGAAACGGATTTAGGGCCTTCTCTGCACATGTTACAATATGATCATCTTGACGGGCTTTTAGATCAATATAGAACGTAACAGAAACTGAATGAAGCCATACTCAAGAGTCATTTCTTGTAACTTGCTGGTGAACAGTAGAGGATGAGTGCTTATGCAACTATAGATGCTAGAGATCCAAATATAGCCTCCATTAGGGGATTAGCCAGGGTCCGGTTGGCTCTTGTGCGGCTCGTGGATGTCTTTGCCGCTGGTCGCATCCTGCTCCCTGTCGTCTGTTATCTCAGAGTCTACTTTAACACTGAGCTTTATTAACTTTATCTCTGACCTAACATAACTGGACCAGCATTTTATGAAGGATGTCAATATTTAGTCGTTAAGTCATTTTGTATTTGTAAACTAATTATTTTGTATTTCAATTACAAAGATTTCAATGTGAAAAGCTGCAAAAATGAAAAGAACTGAGCAAAATGGCTGAAATAAAGAAAGGTTTATATGTTTATGAGTTATTGTCATATGTTGGTACAATATTCCAAAACAACAACTTCTTAAAAAATGTGAAATGAAGTGTAGAAGTTTCACCAAACTATGTTTATAAGTAATCCATCAGTATTTACTCACCCCTCACTGCTAACTAGTGCCATCGCAAAGCTAATCAGGTGTCAGCCCTTTCTCTTGATCCTTCGGCCAATTTGGAGGTTTTTCTAAATGTCTTGATGGATATTGATGGGAATTGGATTATTTTGAAGAAATGAAGTGGATTAAAAACCATGGAGACCAAGATATCCAGTCTTGTAATTTAGAAAAGTGTGTTTATAGCTCGACTTTTGCAGTTGTCGTCTTATTGGTATATTCAACTTTTGAACATTATGGAGGTAATTTGAGCAAGGGATTTTTTTCTTATTGAACATTGGTTTGGATATTCATTTTTGGTAGGTCATGGTGAACAAAATTAGTACTGGCATCATGCTTGGATTGACCTGAAACTGGACTGAAGGGACAGGTGTTGTAGATTTATTCACATACAAACCTTTGATTTAATTAATTAAACTTATTATGATATGTCCCATAATGTGAGAAAGTACGTTTTCATATTTTATTTGGATTGTTTTTGCCCCGTTTGTGTGTGTGTGTGTGTGTGTGTGTGTGTGTGTGTGTTTGTTTGTTTGTTTATTTGTATAAATTCTTATGATTATGTAAAATACTGTTTGCTCATAGTATTTTTACATTTAAATGAAGTACTTAGTCATTTGTGTTTAAAGCGATATCATTTCTATTACAATCCCTGTTGTTACATTGGCTCATAGGAGTGTTGTGCTTGGATCTTTTTTTCCGGCAGGTTTCAATCTCTAAGTAGCTGCCCTTTGCTCTGGACATATTAAGCCTAAACAGATGGTTCAGTGTGACATGTTATGGCTTAATAAGCACTAGTGGTCCTCGTCGATGGAGCTGCCTGCCGGAGTTCATCATTATAAAAGCAGGCTCAAGACACTCTTAGCTCTTACCTTAGCCTTTGATTCATGTTTATTATTTTTAGTTTTTATCCATCCTGGTTTTTGTATTTTAGTGTGTTTATGCACTTTCTCTCTGATACTGTAATAATAGTAAAAATCGTAAAGTGTTTCTCTCAATAAGATCTTGCAGGCCTTGTCACATTTGCTTGTGCAGTGTGTGAAATTAGGTTATCGCTAACATAGTGAGATAGTTTTGGGCAGATGAGGATAGTTTGCTTGTTCTCCCTGTTTCGAGTTAAATAGTCCAATCTATAATCGACTACCTCCCTCTAATGGCACCCCAAGTCTCATCCTATATTTGGTCTTTTTGGCTCATGATACAAAAGAGCTTGTCCATGTGACGACCTACTCACATGCATTTTAAACTAAATCTTGTTATGGAGCACAAGTCCTCGGACAGCTAGTTTCACTGCTGATCATGGGTTTGTGAGCTCTTGCGTGAAAGGTGATGTCCAATTTAAGGATCAGATTGGTTGTTTTGTATTTATGGAGCTGAAGTTAGTTTGTGCATCGCAGAGACCTGGTGTTGAGGAGGAAGTGTTGATTGGACAGTGTTGAGCAGAAGGTGAAGAACACATGCTGAGTTTTGGCAAAAGAAAAATCACCACCTCTCATTATAGAAGAAACTTAGTGCATCCAAGAATTAAGATCTTGTATTATAAATCTTAATGTTTCTTCCCAATTAGTCTGTTTGGTGTTGTTCTTGTTTGCCAAATGACACAATGCCAGGCCAATATCAGATCCTGCCAACTAGTTCTCACTCTTAAGAAATTGCACCTCTTCCAGTACCACACTTATAGATCGTTTTACTCGCACACATTTTTTTACTACTTAAATAACTGTGTATAGAGTTGTGTAAACTAGCAGTGTAGCGTCTGATTTTCTCCGTTCTGCGTTGTGTTGATTTGTGTTGTAGTGCGGAGGAACACACCGGAGACAAGATTTCGAGGCGTTATTTTATCTGGTCACGAAATACAAATTCTTTTAACATGTGCCTCTGCATCAGTCCCAGCCCAAACTAAAAAAACAAAGAATAAATAACTACAAAATTGTAATTAGAATAGACATTTTGAGACATAAAAACATAAAGGGACTGACCTCTTCCCCGACACAGGATTTCAAAGGGAAGAGGCAGCGGGAGACAGGGGGCACACAAAGAAGAAATAAAAACACGGGAGTGGCTGGAGGACCAAAGCTGCACAACAAATCAAAGGACTAAAAAAAACAATTATAAAAAAATAAAACTTCTAATAAAATACAGTAATAACTGTGTAATTCACATAACACTTAATACAAAAATAAAAAACACTAAAGGTTTGAGAGAGCTTACTGAAATTGTTGACTTTGCTACACCAGCATTTAATTTTCTATTGGCAGATATAAGCACAAATGTATACAGTATATCCAAATATTGGCCACTTGTTACCTCATTCAGTTTATAGTTGCCTAGTTTGACCTCTGTCTAAAAATACAGACGCAGGGTGAGCTGTCATTCAAGCTCTTCAAAGCATGAAATATTTAGCAAGACTTGTAAATAATTGAGCAGCAGGTGCATATTGTTACAGAAACACAATTCATTTCGACATTGTCCTGGGTCTAAATCTCTGGCTGTTGTTGGCAAGGCTGGCAGCTGCCCCTCTCAAAGACCCTCCACTTGTTTGCCTCCCTTTCCTTTCCATGACGACTGGGCGCGTATAAACTCCTGTTGCAGTGGAACAATGAGGGTATTAGGCGGTGATGTGCTGATGCCTCTCCACCTGAATGCTCCATTGTGTCTTGAGGCACAACCAGCCGCTGAGCTCAGACCAAGAAGTCCCACTGACCTGCTCTGCTGTTTCTGTCGTTCTAATGAGAAGTGAACTACGCACGCTCAAGCCTTTGAACTGAAATCCAGTTCATCTCAATGTCGCAAACTGGACGCATTATCTTAAGTTGCTAAATTGTTGTGTGTCCCTCAGCAGTGGAACCTCGTGGTAAACGGCACCTGCTCACCTCTCAGCATTCCCTTCCCGGGATCTCAGTGGCGCTGAAACAGTCTATAGACCTGCGCACCTCCATGGACGGAAAGTACAAGGAGATTGCGGAGGTAAAAAGTGATATTTGTTCATGGGAATTCTATTTTGGTCTTTTCATTGTGTTTTGATTCTTTACCTATGTTCTCCAAGATTTTGATTCTATGTGGATGCTCTTCAAGATTAAATGTCAGAGTCCAAATATCCAAGCATGTATAAACATCACTTTAAGTCCTCGCCCAAAAAAGCTACTTACCGCCCACATACTGTAAGACTGCCCTGCATGCCATGACTGCCCTGCATTATTCTTATGTATCTTTAGGCCTTTGAGCACACAAATACAGTAGATTCATCAATGCAGAAAATGCATTTACATTATACATAAATAAGGTTGAAATGTGCTATATTCTGGTTTGTGGATTGGATTCCTATGAAAATGGATACATGTTTTCAGAATGCTAATGTTTGTTCTTGGTCTTGATTAATAATACAGGGGTACCTAACTTTCTTTTTTCAAAAAGATACATTCTTGTAAAAGTAAACTTTTCAAATCAGATCACATCATGCTATTTTCATGAAGGTGATCTTCTCCTCTCCGTTTCTCATTTCTGTTTACAAAGCTACAAATGTGACAGAGGCCAAATATACTGTACATGTGAAAACTGGTGCTCGAGTCAAAATGTTTTTTTTACGTAAAAAAAATGTTCCGCATTTTGAAAGTCAGGTACCCCAGCTTTAAATGAATTGTTCTTTTATGCACAGGAGTTGTTCTCCCGCAGTCTGGCCGAGAGTGAGATGAGAAGTGCCCCGTATGAGTTTCCGGAGGACAGCCCCATTGAGCAATTGGAGGAGAGACGGCAACGACTGGAGCGCCAGATCAGCCAAGATGTCAAGTATGTATTGTCAAGTATTGTCTTTATTCTTTACATTCCTGTGCTGAAGTTCTTAAGCGAAATAAGTAAAGAGTGATTATTGTATATTTGGAACATTTAAGATCTCAGCATCTAACGTGATTTGTCAGCATCAGATCAGATACGTTTAGCAGGTTTTTGTCTTCATCTGAGCCAAAATGCCTGTCAGCTCTCATATTTATCTGAGACCACTGTAGAAGGTGGTCGTGGGCCGTGAAGCAATTTTTCAAACAAGAATGAACGATTCACGATGGAGTGGATTAGGGTTAGATTAGGGTTATATTTACTATGACTAAGCTAATTTATTTGATTATGTAGGTAAACAATCACCATGCTAGATTGTTAGTAGTTATATTTATTCATCTGATTGCACAAGAATACAAACAGCGTAGCAGCAAGACTAGTGCACGTGTCAGAATGCCAGCACTATAAATATAATACCTGTATTGTAGGTTTGAGCCTGACATCCTCCTCCGCGCTAAGCAGGAGTTCATGAAGACTGACAGTGCCACCGATCTGGAGTAAGTGATGCTATTAATGCCTCATGGTTGCCACCGTGAACGGACAAACGTGATGCATGTTATTGATTTGTCATTAGATACATGAAGGAGCAGAGCCAGGCGTCCGACTTCCAGGAGAGAGAGCTGGTCCCAGAGCGAGAGTATCAGAGAGTCACGATTTCAGGAGAGGAGAAATGTGGGGTAAGAGTCACTCGAAAAACAAAGTTAAAAAACAAAGCGCCGCCTGGTTCACTGTATAGTGTTCAGTGTACCAGGCCCAGGCTATTATGGGTCTGTAACACATTTTGTATCCTCTGTGAAATATGAAATACAACCAATAATGCATATATTCAAACCTGGTTCCATGGTTTTATGTTAAGATTTTTATTTTTAATCCAGTGTTTGTCTTATGCAGGTTCCTTTCACAGACCTTTTGGATGCAGCCAAGTGTGTGGTGAAGGCCCTGTTCATCCGGCAGAAGTACATGGGGCTGTCTCTGCAGAGCTTTTACCGCACAGCTGCTCGCTTCCTGCAGGAGCTGAGCGACAGGCCTCTGGACCTGGACCTGGATCTGTACGAGGACGACGTCTCAGAGACTGCGAGCACTGCTGGTACTCACACAAAAGCTGCATTTACAGCAGGAAGTTTGCACACCCAGCAATGTCATTGTTTTGATTAGATTGTGCCTATGTGATTCACTGTCAAATAAACACGTTTCATTTTAAAAATAACATAATTGAGTCGAACTGGGGAGATCTTAAGGTGTGTTCACTCTTCAGTCCCAAGAGAGTGGACCAGTAAGGACAAGAGTAATTGGTCTGTAGAAATGTGAAATCAGTACACATTGGTTTAACCTTTTATGAGAAAAGAATGAACTTAATATCACTTAAAAATAGTAATATAATAATATACAAATATGCTCAGCCTCAGATCAAGTTGATACATTTTTTGTTTTTGTTTTGCACACGATTAAAGTCTTTGCGATTTACCAAGTGTAGCCAAGTTGTGAATTAAATTTGTCATTAAATCTGTCATTTAAAATACATATTCAATTACTGAATTTAGAAATGGAACTAACACGCAGTGATCTTTTCTCTCACATCTATTTTCTATACACTTTAATTCAATTACTGTCACTTCCTGCATGACGTGATTCACGGCCTGCCCTTGATCTGGCGACGCTTGAATCCCTCATGTTTGATCTGTTTCTTCTGTGATTCTTTTGTGGGAGGTAATATTATGTATAAGCCCCATGGCAGACAGGGCGCACTGGGCCAACACAGCATCACACTGTTTGTAATAAAACTATTTATTATCATTTTCTCTGTGGGGCCATATTCATATATAGCTATATTGTTTGTAAAATGTAATTTGGCAAACATCATTGTAACATGATCTTTTGTCAGATTTTTGGTGCAATGGGAAAACTGAACTGATCATTACAACAGTCTGCAGAAGGCAGTGCTTTTCCACAAGATGTTTTGGTTTTCTGAAGGTCGAAGCTAACATAACAGATGCTGAGATGAGTGTACCGCTACCTGGTGCTTTTTTAGTGACGGCTTGGCCCTGGTTCCAGCTGGGCCGAGTAGATACCAAAACAATCTGACGTTGGTGAACGTCAATTCTGATTGGTCAGAGGTGTTGTCAATCCCTCTTCAGCTGGTGTAAAAAAACATGACAAACAACAAGAAAACAAGTCCAAACGGAAAACACCTCCTTGGTCGCTGGATGAGAGAAACACCTTCCTCAGTTGAGGAGAGGACACCAACATGAGCTTAGAGTCTGTTGTTGTTTGCAGAAAGATACACGCACAGAAAGACATTACATGGCTTTATATAGTGCAGACTTCCAAAACTGTTGTTGAGATTACAAGTGCAATAAATCACAGGTGTCAAAGCTAAACAACAACAGCATTATCAAAATCATCATAAGTCCAGTCTCTGCTCTGTGTCCCTCTGCCTTCATCAGTGCGACTCTCTGTCTCTTCCAGATGCCACTGTGCACCCACCCGCCTCTAAGACCCACCCCTATGACAGGCGGGACCCCCCCAGCATGCCCCCCGACATAGGCTACGGTTGCAGAATGGTGAACGGAGTCATGCACGTTTACACCAGCAGGCGCACTATGGACAAGTGAGAGGCTTAAGTCACAAACACTGAATAAAGCGAACGATTATGGTCTGAGTGAATGTTTTCAATAAGGCTTGACAGTAGGATTAGTGGCTTTGGTCACATTTTCTTCCTCATTCCATTTGAAAATACTACTAGTTAGATACTTGTTTTATTTAGACTCAAACATTCTAACTATTTATCGCTTATAACCTTTTATTTTAGTTTTTGTCTCATACTATTCTAACACTGATCTTTTATAATGTACATTCTGGGAAATGTACATTCTCGATTTGAATAAGCGTGAGCACTTCAATCAGCAAATGATGTTGAAGCCAAACATGACTTCTCTCTGATGCTTTGAGCATCGAGTGGCAGCTCTGATTGCCCGCCCCCTGGCCCAGAAATGGACTAATAAAGGGGAAGAAAATGACAAAATTACATAAGGGCTGGCGTTTAGGAGAAATTATTGTATGTTATGCACTTTTCTATTACTTTTGCATCATTTTCAACATTAACTGCTTGTAAGTGTAATACCATACCTTAGAGAAAAACGCAAATGTATTTTGTATAAGACACGAGATAAGAAAATATCCTTGAAACTTTGAAATGCCTTTCACAGACGATGGCACAAGATTAAATAAATGCACCATTCAGACACCCTTGTAGGATTTCTGAAATATCTGTTTTTGTTTACCTATATTTAATGTTGAAATGTTTTGTTAACAGGAGCACTGAGCTGGAGCTGCCTTATCCAGACCTGCAGGAGTACATCGCTGATATGAATGTGATGATGGCTCTTATCATCAATGGACCAGTGTAAGAAAAATGACAAATGTGGATCATAAATATCATATTGATTTAACACCATTTAATAAAATACATTTATCCACTGACTTCTGTATTTAAAATTGCTGCATTGATTTGGCTAAAGACTAGTAAACTAAAGCCTAACGCTGTGCCTCTGTTCTTATTGGATTATTGTGTGTACTGTGACCATCAGCATGAGGGTGCATAAGAATCTCTCAAACTTTAAACTAAAATGGGAAACAAAAACAAATACATGTTTACGACTGTATGTCAACTTCAAGATTTATTCTTTTAACTTATAGATAGAAGGTTGCATACATTGATTACTGTTGTTTATTGCTCTTTGCTTTGATATAGAAAATCCTTCTGCTACCGCCGCCTACAATACCTGAGCTCCAAGTTCCAGATGCACATCCTTTTGAATGAGATGAAGGAGCTGGTCGCACAGAAGAAAGTCCCTCACAGAGACTTTTACAATATCCGTAAGGTGAATCTCACAACTGTTCCTCCGCTCTCATCACAGCAGCACTAGCTCCTGCTTTAGAGATGTAAATGTATCTTTTTGTCTAGGTCGACACACACATCCATGCGTCTTCCTGTATGAATCAAAAGCACCTCCTGCGCTTCATTAAAAGGGCCATGAAGAAGAACTCCACACAGATTGTGCACATGGACCGCGGCAAAGGCCAGACGCTCATGGAGGTGTTTGAGTGCATGAACCTCACTGCCTTCGACCTCAGCGTGGACACACTGGACATGCACGCTGTGAGTACTGTGCGTGCGTGCGTGCGTGTGTTAAGAATCGTAAGAAGGAAAGTAGGGTTGTTCCATTTATAACATACAGTGATTATTCTACTCATCAATATCATTATATGTGTGTTTGATACTTTTCTTTATGTCAACTGTCTGTGATTAGCATCTTGTCTCCCACTTTTATTCGATGAGATAAGATAGACTTTGTTGATCTCACACAGGAGAAATTTACGTCAATGTCACATCTGGCATTGATAGAATCATTTAAGATTGTGCAAAAGAAAGAAATGTGCAAACATGTTAAATGCAGGATTTATTATGTACAATAAAAAGTGGCAATCAAGAAATAGTGTCAATAAGTAGTGCAGGTGTTTCAGTCCTAGTGCAAGTGACTTAAAGTGACTTATTGTACAGTCTGACAGCGGTGGGGATATTCACATAGGAAAGCCTTAGCACACATTACACATCTGTTATGCTGCTCTAGGAACTCATTAAAACTGACTTCAAAACCTGTGTAACCTGTGTATTGGGGTGAATCATAATCCTACTCATTCCAAGTTTCTTATATTGAATTAATCGAACTTTGTAGTTAACTGCTCTGCCCTATTAAAAGGAAGGTACAGGAACGTTGCTCTTTTATAATGCTAACATGATGCTCGTTTGTATTCAGGACAGGAATACATTTCATCGCTTTGACAAGTTCAACTCCAAGTACAACCCGATTGGAGAGTCCATCCTGAGAGAGATCTTCATTAAGACCGACAACTACATCGAGGGCAAATACTTCGGCCACATCATTAAGGTAAACAAATGTCACATCAGCCTCACTGTGTGGACGTTTGTCTGCAGCGCCCTCTGCTGACCTCCTGTGGCGCTGCTCTTTCAGGAGGTGATGGCTGACCTGGAGGAGAGTAAATACCAGAATGTGGAGCTGCGACTCTCCATTTACGGACGCTCCAGAGACGAGTGGGACAAACTGGCGCAGTGGGCAGTGAAGCACCAGGTGTACTCGGATAATGTGCGATGGCTCGTCCAAGTGCCCAGACTGTTGTGAGTGGTTTCAAGCTCAGCATAAGATATTACACCTTAATACTTACAGTTTTAAGACAATCCTTTTTACCTGGTTCTTTGTGGAATAATTATGAGACCTATTGCCACTTTACATAACATGATAAAGATTACTTAAAGGTATATAGGAGGATTTTACAGAATTTAAGGAAAAAAACACTCTCGTTTAAAATGTGTCTCGCATATCATCTGAATGAATGACAATTGGAGAACTAATAGAAAATCCTCCCACATACCTTTAATTCCAGTGGCAAAAGCACTACTCTACTTAGAAAAATGTG
>JAPMNZ010270336.1:0-10027 GCA_029875035.1 Pomatoschistus microps | reverse complement strand
GGAGGTATTGTTCATGATGGAGGTGGCTTTGACTAGCACCCTCCTGTCCCTCACCTCCTCCACAGAGTCCAGGGAACAGCCCAGAGTGGAACAATGGAATATAAGAGTGCTTGAAACCATCATCTCATTCTTGTTACTGAAATTCGCATTTCAAATGTGTCAAAAATGTTAACTATAGTTAAACATTGATTGATTTTATTTTTGTTTTAGAAAATGGTGAGTGGGCCATTGTCCACCGTCCAGCCAGAAAAAGAATAGACTCTCGTTACTCTCCAGATGATCTGGAATATCAGGAGATCACGTTCAACCTGATCATTCAAAGGAAACCTCTGTTTTATGTCATCAACATCATTCTTCCCTGCTCCCTCATCTCTTCTCTTGTCGTCCTCGCCTACTTCCTCCCAGCGCAGGGTCAGCAAGTATCCGTTTATACCATGCATGTATTTGTGCTATCATAACAAAACTAACATGAGTGCTACGGCAGACTTTTATTTCAAATGTTAGACATACATCGTCTTCTGTTGCATCTATATGCATTTTTTATATTTTTATGTTTCTCCATTCTAAATGTTCTTCCACAGCTGGAGGCCAGAAGCTAACTGTGTCCATATCAGTGTTACTGGCCCAGACTGTCTTCCTGTTTCTTATTGCACAGAAAATTCCAGAAACATCCCTCTCTGTACCGCTCATTGGAAAGTAAGTCTGTATCCAAACACAAAAGAATATTTATATTCACTTTTTACTAATCAACGTTCTTTTTAGGTATCTGATCTTTGTAATGTCTGTGACAACGCTTATCGCAACCAATCAAATTGTGGTTCTAAATTTCTCTCTACGCAGCCCAAGTACTCACACCATGTCCCACAGTGTCAAACATGTATGTATGATTTACTCTTTGTCTACATTCAAAAGCTCAAATGAATACAGTACTCTAATGGGTCATTCTAATTACTTCGGACTACTATGACTCCAATTACTACAACTACTACCACTACTACAGTAAAGAGGTTCTATACTTTCTGGAACTATTAGGACAGATCCCATGAAATGACTACATTTCGTATTGAGGAGTACCTTTTGTGCCTGTGTGAAGTAATATGATGCAGATAACTAATAGTACTTTGGTTACCTTTGATGTAGCTCTTTCTGAAGATGATTCCTCAACTTCTGGGCATGGCTCCATTGATTGATGAGACAGAGGAGGCAGAAGAGGTGAATGGGGTAATAGAGCGGCGTAGGAGCTCCTTTGGCCTGATGCAAAGGGCAGAAGAATATGTGCTCAAACAGCCTCGCAGTGAAATGATGTTCGACAAACAAAGAGAGAGGCATGGGCTGACCAGATCCATTGGTTAGTAAAGTACTGATGATAGACTATGCCTCAAAAGGTATTCAGACCCCATCAACTTTTTCACCATTTGACTACTTACGACCACATACAAAGATGTATACAGTATACACATTTTACTTTAATTTCCTAATTGTCTGCCACTTTGTGATCATCTTTCACACAAAAATCCAATAAAATAGCTTTGTGTTTGTATAAAATGATACAATGTGGAAAAGTTCATGGGGTATGTATACTTTTAAAGGTACTGTTGTGTAAGGTTGTTTTAGTATCCTGCTTGTTTCTAAGAAGATACTCCAGTTGAGCTTTATTCAGGAGAGAAAGTAACATCAAATGTGTATGAAAAAAGATGGCTCCGTAATCTCCTACTCAAAACTACATATTGGATCTGTAAGACCCACTGAGTATTGTCTTCATCCAGAAAAAAAAAAGACATGGAGGAGTCCGTACAACTGGCCAATAATTCTATAGCTCTTTTGCATTAATATTGTTTTGGGACTGGCAATAGACTTACTTGTTTATATGGACACAAGTAGAGAGCTATTGTGTCCAAATAATTACCCTTGTGCTAAGTGTGGGATATCGAGATACTTGATAGCATGATTATTGCTTAATAAAAATCATCACCTTTAATATAAGATTCTTCATTCTTACAGTGGACAACATGGATGTGAGTGGCACAGCAAATCTTTACAAGAGTTTGGCCCAAGCAGCACCAGAAATCAAGCAGTGTGTCGATGCTTGCAACTTTATCGCAGAGAGCACAAGACAGCAGAACACCATTGGATCTGTGAGTTCCAGATTCAATGACCCATTTTCTTTTGCTAGTGAAGTTTAATACTTAACAATACCTTTGTTCTTTGCAACAACAGGAGATTGAAAGTTGGGTGCTAATTGGAAAGATGATTGACAAGGTTTGTTTTTGGGCTGCAATGTTCCTCTTCATCATCGGCACGGTTGCTATCTTCCTCAATGGGCACTTCAATCGAGCACCAGACTTCCCATTTCCTGGTGAAAACAAAAAATATAGTCCAAGTTAGAACAAAATATTTCACCTATGATTTGTTTTAAAATAATGGGCAATTTAGCTCTTGCTTTGAGTTAAGTCAAACAGTCCTTCAATGGGATTGTTCTACACAAATAGAGTGTGTGTTAAGACAGTTTAACACCAAATTTGTGTTCTTATTAGCCTCTGGGGTTGGCTAAAGAGACAGGGGACATCTGGACATGCATAAGGCAGGTGGATGTTGAACACTGCATAAACTCTTTTGAGGGCAACAAAAACACACTGTCATTTCTTACAGCAGCAATAATGAATAGTATAATTTCCACTGCATGTACTGTCTTACATTGAGAATTTGTGCATGTGAGCCACTTCACTAAAGCTGGGGTACCTAAAGTTTTGATCCATTAATAACATGTAGTTTGTCCGGCCGAAAGAGTCTTGTCAAAGTAAAATGTGAACAAATAAGACCACGACATGCTTATGAGAAAACACACTTCTAAGAAAGATCCATGCGAGTCATTATTTGATCATTTGGGTAAATCTCTTTTGCATTTTTCTGTTTGAAAAAGCTTGAAAAAGCTGATGTAATGATGGGACAAAGACCAAAAATAATTGCGTGTGAAGACTAGTGATAGAACCAACCTATTTAGAGAGTAAAAAGTGACTATTAGATTTCTCCGTTTGTTGTGGTTTGAAAGTTAGGTAACCCAGCTTTAATTAAAGAAAAAAAAAACCTTAATGTGTATTATATTTATTTATTTATTTACTTGAAACACCCTGGTGTATGTGATGATAACTTTTGTCTCGTTTTTATTGTACCACAGCCCGTTATGTAAATGTACAACATTTAGTTTGGGCATTATATTTTGTTATTACACCATGTTATTTGTATTAAACATTCTTATTTACCCTTGATTACCTCTGTGTTTGTTGATGCTGGAGAAGTGACATTTTTAGTTAATATTCATTGTGATTGAGCGCCTCCATGTGGTTTGAAGGGGAATAGACAGTACAATTGTTTAGCAAGTGACCATCAAGTGACACAGAAAAGATGAGACAGGGATGGGACTGGTCTAGTAGACGAGACAAATTTGTCCTGAGTACGTCTTTTTACATGTCAAATCAGTGTTGTGACTGTGAATACTAATTAATCCAACTTCACTGACTGCCTATCAAGCTAATATATCCGAGAAGGTGAACAGGCTAGAATGATAGCCGTTAGCTGCTCGTGGTGGGAATCGTTGCCATGTTGTTCTGTAGCTAGCTTAGGTCCTGGATCCATAGCCCGTCCGTCCGGAGGAGCGGATCCCTTTCTCCACACGAGTCTCCCCAAGGTTTCTCCCTTTTTCCCACTGGGTTTTTAATGAGTTTTTCCTTACTGATGCAGGAGGGTCTTGTTGGACAGTTTGTGTCCAACAGAAAGGATGTGGTGACGATCCAGGACACTTTAGCATTCTACAATATGTATGGACATTTTTTGTGTGTGTGCTCTACTGTATATTTCTCATGTGTTTTTAACTATTGATTCTCTGATCTGTGTTGATGATTTCAATGGTTTTGTAAAGTCATCTGAGATTACTTCTGTTGTGATTTGGGGCTATACAATAATAAATGTAATTGAATTGAATTTTTGTTATGGGTGAAAATTGTACCTTTTTTCCATGGATCTACTTTTTTCGGACATTCGTCTTCAACACGCCCCTTTCCCCAAACATACCTTTGAAGCCTCCCCAAATCTAGTCGGGGCATGTCTTTTAATGGGTTCTTCGTGTGACTGCTATGTTAGACCCACACTGCTAATACTACGAAGTCTGAAAACCTAGCAGTAGTGAAGTTTTAGTGTGCTCCGAGGCCGTGCCACATGTCTGTGCGACTTTTGTAAAGTTTTCCTGTTAGCGTTAGCATTAGCATCATCAGAGGCAGTGCTGAAGCAGGCCAGGGGCGGGGCTAAGCACAATGTGTATACATCAGCTAGTCTGAATGGAATACAAATGAACTTTTTCTGAAAACACGATGGAAGACAGCCCTTTCTTCGTGTTTCAATTTGTGAATGCACATTTGAGACGGATCTATGCAGAGAAGTCCGCGTTCTCTAATTTCCGTGGAGTTTGGGTAAGTAGCATGGTTGTTTCACTTGAGATGTATTTAGCTCGACTGTGAATATGGACAATTTTAGGAGTTCTGACACAAGGTACGGATACAGCGGCGCGCAGATGACTATCAGTCAGACGAAAAAGTTAATGGCATAACTCTATGACATTAAAGGCGAAACGAGGAGAAAATGCATGGAATGCGGCGCCAAAGCAAAGGAAACGAAGATCGGGTGGAGACCGACCAAGATTCTGAGTTTAGCCTTTTGCATACCGTGGAATATCTTACTTTGTGTGTGGAGATGTAGAGAAGTGCTGCTGACTAATAGTTGGGGAACTTGTGGCGTGTTGTCTTTATAACGTGTTTGTTTCTGTCTGTCTGTAAGGATGAGCGTGGAACTTGAGTTGACATTTGTACTAATAATGCGATGCATGTGCCTCACCATGGTCTGACCGGTCATACATTTAACCTAGTCTACTAGCCTCTCATAGGACCGAGAATTGCTGCTAATCACCCAGCCTTAAAAGCCTGAGGTGTGGCCGAATTGTTGAGTGTAACCAGACCCATGGAGATGTGCTGGTCTGACCTGAACACACCCACACACTCCATCAATAAATGAACATAAAAAGGCACAACAAATATTTTGTTAAATAGTTATTGATGTCACAAATTAGTTGATACATTGTGTAACTAACCGAAATGGGAACTTGACTCATTAACTGTCACTCTAATTGTGAAATCACTGGGAAAAGTTATCATTATTATTATTTAAATTCCTAAAATCATGTCACTCATCTTTATTGATCCAAAAAGACTGTTGTCAAAATATGGTCGTTGTAATCATCAATTACAGGCTATTGTTTTTCATAAAAAATAGCTTACCTTAATGTTTATTTGTGATATAAACAAAACATTACTCCATTATTTATAGTAATTATTGACTAATACCTGTCTTCAGCTGTGTATTTTATGTTTGGCCAATATATTATGTTTACATAACTCATGAAAGGGATAGTGATTCCTCCTACCAGAGGAAGTAATGATGCAATCCCATTATGCCAAGGAGAAGGCACACATGCTAGTAGGTTTATACCAATATTTATTGGCTAGCAGGAGATCTAGAGCCTTCACCTGACCTGAAATTACCCACATGGATGCTCTGCTCTGGTCTTGCACTTGCGTAACGTCACCAGTGCTCCATTCTCACACTCCGTCACATTCACACAGCACACACTTCCTATTTGGAGCTGCGGTTGCCTGGGAAACCGACAGCCATTCAGGACTTCCACCCACACATCCTTAACAATACCAGTGCTGCAAGATTCACCAAGCATTTCTTTGCAGCATTTCTTTGCAATGTCCCTTTTCTTTCATACAAAATGAAGAGCAAGGAAATACTGTTTTGTCTTTGTTGTAACAGTGCATCAAACACAATACATTATAAAAGGATAATAATGTATAATATTAAAGCAATTTTAAGTCATATCTAGAAAGTGTGACATAATAATAATAAGACATTCACTGTCATGGCAAGTATTACACAGTCAATAATATTTATAGAATAGATATCCAAGTTCTCAACAGTTTACTATATTTTTTTGTTGAGAGGTACATGCATAAAGTGATTAATACATCGCTGACTGCTCTTGTTACAGACTCAGACGCAAAACATGATTTTAAGAAAGCATTAAATCCAATCAAAACATTTCCAATATGTAATAAGAGCCAATTTATTTGTTTCAGTGAATTTCAACATCTGTAGAACCATGGCAGGTGCAGAAGAAGTAATCGAGCCTCTTGCCCATGAGACATCTGCCCAAAAAGTCAGCCGCAGGCGCTTCTCACATGACCTCCATGTGCTCAGTCCAGATGAGATGGATGGCCTCATGTCCAGTAGCGGTGAATACATTTTTAACAAATAGCCTGTTTATATTGTATTGTACATTTGTTAAGAGCTTGAATCCCCCCACCCCCTTTTTTATTCACTTGTTTTCTAGATGGCCGTCCATTCCTTGTGGTTCATCATCTACCAGAAATAAAAGAAAGAGGCATTCCTTGCTTGATTCCTGGGGTCCCAGTAACATGTCATGTAGACAATACAGAGAAATACACCACAAGATCCAAGGTATACATTCAGTGGACATCAAAGACTAAATTAGCACTGATATGAATAGTTTGAATGAACATTGTTTCACATGTTATTTTAGGTGCGTGTAGGGACTTTATACACTGTGCGTCTCACCCATGGGCCTTTTCACTGGATAGTAAAGAGGAAGTACAAGCACTTTCAGGAGCTTCATCGAGACTTGTACAAACACAAGATGATGCTTCAATTTATGCCTCTGGGAAAGTAAGATTCTATCCGTGAACGTCCAGAGAATTTACTGCTGAACAAGTGTCACCTTACTCTGTCCGTAGAAAGTTTGAATATTTAAATCTTTGATACAGATTTGCAAAGGAGAGACACCTGCTGAGAGACATGTCCGAAGAAATGCCTAGTCTTCATGGGATTGACCGCTCGAGAAGAACATCAAGTAAAATGGTAATAAGAAGGTCATACATTTAAATTTTTTTTAACAGTAATTCATTATTAATTTACTGTAATTTTCTCACAAAACTTGCTTTTATTGCTGTAGAAATATCTGGAAGAACATCTCAATAGTTTGTTGGAAAATCGATTTTGCAGAAATGACCACAGCATGGTATGAAGCACAGTTTGACAAAAACAACTATACTGTGTTAATTAACATATTTTCTGTTTATTTTTAAGTTGGAATTTCTCTCAGTGGGTGCCCTTTCCTTCATCACTGATCTGGGCCCAAAAGGCCTGTAAGTCACAAACCATGAATTACATACTATGAATTTAGATTTTGGTTTGTGACCCTGTTTGGAACTCATTTCAGTGAGGGGCCCATAGTGAAGAGGTCTGGGGGTCATCGTATTCAGGGCTTGAACTGCATTGGCCATCATCAGATTTGTTTCCGCTGGTCGCGCCGCTGGCTCGTGGTTAAGGATTCTTTCCTGTTATACATGAACAGAGACAATGGCAGTATAAACTTTGTGCTGCTCTTCGACCCCGAGTTCAAAGTGAAAGTCGGTCGTGCCCACACAGACACCACGTATGGAGTGTGCTTTGAGAACTTCACTCGGTTAGTCTCCCGTTGGGCATTCCTGTGTGTCGCATGAATAGGTTCATGTTCATGTGTCTTTTGTGTCTAGGAGCTTAATAATCAAGTGCAACAGCTACAGACAGACCCACTGGTGGAGTCATGAAATCAACCGTTTTGCAGAATCCTGTGACTACTTCAAACAACAGCGCTTTGGAGGGTTTGCTCCGCCTCGAGAAAACGCACTCACTAAATGGTCAGAGTTGTTCCACAAAAAATGTTTTTTGATTTAATCTGCTTTTATCTGTATTTAACTTTATTTATTGAATGCAGGTATGTGAATGGGAGTGGATACTTGGCAGACTTGGCTGATGCCCTTGAACAAGCGAAGGAGGAAATATTCATTACAGACTGGTGGTGAGTACTCTGAAATAAAGTAGTTTTAATTTTCTATATTATTTGTGTTCAAGTTTGTTTCATTGATTTTAAACAACAAGGTATATCTGTGTTTTTTAGGCTCAGTCCTGAAATATACCTCAAGAGGCCTGCAACTGACAATTACTGGCGTTTGGATGAGATACTTAAACGCAAAGCAGTAGGTTGCCTTCCACATTTTTCTGTAATGTACAGTGTTGCACGGTATAAGTCAGTCTATTTCTATAGGAACAAGGAGTCAAAATTTGTGTTCTACTTTACAAAGAGGTAGAACTTGCACTTGGCATCAACAGTGAGCACAGCAAGAGGGTCCTCATGGATATGCACCCCAACATTAAGGTATCTATTTTATATACATATATAACTTCCCTTTCTCAACAACGACCTTCCTAGTCATGAACCGTTTGATGTCTGTCAGGTCATGAGACATCCAGACCATGTTTCCTCTGTGGTATTCCTCTGGGCTCATCATGAGAAAATGGTTGCTATTGACCAAATAGTGGCTTTTGTTGGAGGCATCGACCTGGCTTTTGGGCGATGGGATGATAGTCACTACAGACTCACTGATCTTGGGTTAGCAGACCCAAATGTAGAAGATTCAGAGGTAACGTTGCTTTATAGCTATTTTTCCCTTTTTTAACATGTTTGCACATTTCCTGTCTTTTTACACACCCTGAGTGATCCTATTTATGCCAAATGTAACATGTACATTGTCTAATCTCTTCTCCATTGTGGTATCAATAAACTTCTATTTCATCTTAATATGTATAAAATTGTTGAACACCAGCACAGACTGCTTATTTTCACAGAAAACCGTTGTTGATGGTCCTCCATCTGAACCAGAATCAGAGACTGACTCTGTGGATCTGAGGGGCAACACTAAACTGTGGCTTGGCAAAGACTACAGCAACTTTGTGAAAAAAGATTGGGTCCAACTGGATAAACCATTTGAAGGTATGTCATCTGCTTCAACATCAGAGTCTGATGCCTTGTGTCAATGGAAATTCATGGCTTTGGTTGTTTAGATAATATCGATCGAAGCCAGGTTCCTCGCATGCCATGGCGTGATCTAGCAGCAAATATTCATGGAAATGCTGCCAGAGATCTAGCGCGTCACTTCATCCAACGCTGGAACTTCACAAAAGTATAACTCATCTTGTGGTTTTTTAAACAAGAATTAGATTTTTTTAAACAGATGAAATATTGTTTCTTCCTTTTTTAGATTTTCAAGAGCAAATACAAAGATGACTTTTACCCGTACCTTCTTCCAAAGTCTCATTGCACTGCTGAAGATCTACCATTCACTGTGCCTGGGGCCAGAAAAGCCAAAGTTCAGGTAATGACTGAAAGTCTTTTTGAAATAAAGTACAAACTTGTTAATTCAGATTTGGAGTTTCAATGAATGCCCAGTGTCCTGTAGTAAGGGGTAACTTCAGGCTTCTGGTCTAATGTATGCTTTATGTTTTGCAATATAGTCGCCAACACAAAGACCTGGAGTTGAGCTGTTATTTCTTTTCCCATGTGGTGCATGCCAATGGCATGTTGTAAATCCCAAGATATCCAGGAAGTACTAGTTTTTATGTCAGACTTGGACTCAAGTTGTAGGATAACAATAGGCTGTTACATGTTGAGTTATTCATCTGAGGGTGGAGGCCTGAAACTGATCCTGAACATGCTCCACATAGTAGTTAAAGTTGAGTTTATTTGTATTCAGCTCTTTGTCAATGTACTGCATTTCCACAGTAAAACATAATGTGGCAAGAATGTGATTTGTTGTAGATTTTGAGATCAGCAGATCGATGGTCTACAGGAACTTGTGAAAACTCAATCCTAAATGCCTATCTTCAAACTATCGAGAAGAGTGAGCACTACATCTACATTGAGGTAATGCAGTTATACATTTACTCTGCAGCAGTGGTCTTCAAACCGCTCCTCAAAGAGCCACAATTACTACAAGCTTAAAGGAATAGTTCACCGTTTTTACATACTGACATATGTTCTTACCTTACCTTAGACTAGTTGATATGTACCTGTCTGGTCTTT
>JAPMNZ010268794.1:0-10570 GCA_029875035.1 Pomatoschistus microps | reverse complement strand
ATCTAATCACAAAAAATAATCTATATCAATCAAATAGTAATACAAACAAAATAAAATAAAAACAACTAAACTTCTATTTAGGCTCCAACAATTATCAAAAAAAAAAGAAAGTTGAATCATTTAGAGCAATAAACTATGGATTTGTTAGGCCAAAATGTGGAGCATGACACAAACAGTTAAACAGTTAACAGTCAAATTTAGCTAACTTTTCCCGTGGTTCATCTATATACAGTCCATGCAATTGGCATTAATGAGTTCATAGAGTCTGCCTCCATCTCAGGGGCCAAATGCCCCGCTGTTTTTTGACACATAGGGGAAACTAGCTGAACAATTAGCTTCTCCAGTATGTGAATGAAAACGACAGTGAATATGGGATTCTTCTAAAGAGATGTAAACTGTGAGTTCTGCCTCACAGGCTTTGCCCATCGCCCTCTAATCTGCCACGCTGACATGGTAAATGGGAGATAATGATCTCACACACTGGACGGAGCAGGATCACAGCCAGGTGTCACATTTCATCTTCAGAACTGCTCCAGATTCTCATTTCTCACCATATTAGAGATGAAAACTTACTTTGCCATGCATCATCTTTCTCCTTGTGATGGCTTTCTAATCTCATCCAGGCTGACCCACTTCTCGGCTCTACATAAGGAGAGATTCAGTCAGACTTTATTTAAGAGGACCCTCAATTATCTGTCAACAACAAAAATGAAATATTTATTAAGCCCCATTCAACCTTTTTAAATCACTGTGACTTAAAGGTGCATTTTGTGTGTTGGTGAGTGTGTACCTGGGGTTTCATGGACTTATTATTGAAATAGTATTATCATAATGCAATAGACATTCCAGAAAAATACAGACCATATCTTTGGAAACATACTTAATTAAGATGTACTTTATTGATCCTCTTGTGAAATTTGTCCTCCACATTAGACCCATCCTACACTGCCACTCGGGCCTCTGTCAGGAGCAGTGGTCCCCAAAGTGCAGCTCCCAGACACACATCTCCAGATGATGATGCTCGACTCGGTCATGAGTCATGACTACTGGAGATGTTGGATTGTTTCCCTATCCTACATGTTTTAGTGGAAGGGAAAGCTGTAAGCTTCAACTCAACATCTATCTCTGCCCAAACAGTGCTATTACCAACATCCAACCTGAATACACTTTTCTACCCACCTGAACCAAAGCATCGGCTATATGTTAGCTGCTACTTTGTGGATTCTCACTTATTGCGGTTAACCCGGGAGAAGCAAGGAACCACTCTAAGGGCATATGATTCATGCTCCAGGGGAATCACTGAGTGACTTTAGTTTTAACAAAATGCAACAAAGCTCGTGGTCGTCTGCACGCAAATATATCCTGTTCATATTTTTATCATGAATGGCTCAAGTGAATTAATTGGATCAGCAAGTCTGTGTTTTGACAGTTAAAAGTTGAATTCTGCCATAGATCTTTTGACTGACTTCTAAAATTTCATGAGTTAAATGCAAACTTGTCAATCCTTTACATTTTCTTGATTGGAGGAAGAGTAGAGCTATGTATAAATGCATTTATTTCATCATATTTCATCCACACTGTCTTTCCCTACATATAATCTATGCATGTTAACATTGTCAATTACAGGTGAAATAGACACACTTTCTAGTGATTTTTCATGGCTGTTTGCAAGTGTGTGAGTGGGCATATGTGTGTGCGACTAATGTGTGAGTCCAATCCTGTGTGAACATGTGCCATGACTAACAAGCCTAATGTGTCAGAGCACTGAGGAGGAGACAGCCTAATGCATCTGACTCAACATTGTATCGCTTCAATACACTCAGTGAGTGATGAAAAAATATGGTTTTCTATTCATTGATATTCACAGTATAGCCTGTATTTTTATTTACAAGTTAGAATTTGCTGACAGAAACACACACCAAAATCATCACTAAATTAACTTCTATATCTTTATTCAACCAGGAAAGTCCCATTGAGATTAAGAACCTCTTTTTCAAAGGAGTTTATAAGGAGCTGTGAAGTCCCGCCCCCTTCAGTGCCCGCTCTGGTTCTGGAAGTAGAAATCCGTAATTTCCCCACAGGAGTCCTACAACGATCAATAATAAAAGTTTGAAGGCATGATGGAGGCTTTCAACATGTTCATTATTATCCACTTCGTTCATCATTATCCACCTGCCTTTGGATACATTTATGAATTACTAACAAAAATCTGTAACTCAAAGAGGTTATAAATAAAATGTTAGATATTATTGCAGTCATGAGTCGCCAAACATGTAGCTGATTATACGACTCCACCTCCGTCCACAGGTGATTTGGTGTCCAGGGCCATGCACCACCTCCAGCCTCTGCACATTAAGAACTCCAGCAACGGAACCCCAGTGCACCAGAAGAGCAGCAGTATGACGGTGCACTGGGAGCCAGAGGCCCTCTACACCCTCTGCTACTTCATGCACTGCCCCAACATGGAGTGGGAGAACCCCAATGTGGAGCCCTCAAAGGTCACATTACAAACTGAAAGGTATTTGATTTATTCTTTATTTTTTTTATCTTTAGTTAGTTTTAAACCATAGAGATTTAGTTTTCTCTATGAATCTGAGGACGGTGACAACAGCAGCAGGTTTCAATAGTGTTTTAATGGTATCCAGGCAAATTTGGCTGGAAGTCCCACCTTTCTGAAAAACAATTTTCACCACAGAGCCACTCTCATTTTGTTGGCTCCCTTCACATCTCACTTCTGCTGCTCTTCTCCCAATATCAAAAATAAATGTCTGTTTATTTAGCTATATCTACTCAGACTTGGCTATGAGCTGTGCATGTGTGGCCGGGCGTGTAAGACATACTCTTATTAATCAATATTGGTAACCCATCAGTTACACTGTTAAAATTAAGGAATTATTTATCCAGATTTTAAAAGAGTTTAAGTTTGACTTGGCCTGACGGTTTAACTTAGAATTGGTCTTTCCTCATGGTAACTGCAGGAACTATTGGTAAATGAAGGAACATGTTACAAGCTAGTTAGTGTTTGTTGCTAGTTTTGTAGAAAGAAAGTTAATACAATCCACTTGTGTTATTTCAGACATCTCAAAGAATTTGATTGGGGACATTTTACCCAAAAGCCCTTCTATCGTTTCCTACAAAGTTACTTGTAGTTCCATTTCAATTTCAATCCTCTCTTGTCTTTTGCCTAGTATTATGCCAGTCCTCTTCTGTCTTTCACATCTTCTCAGGCAAGCCACACAGATGTTTTGTTACATTTGCTGCTCTTCTATTTTTCCCCAAAATCACAAAGAATCGGCGTTTGCTTCTTACCAGCTACACAAACAGACCAAAAGCACATGATTGTCCACCAATTCATTTCAAAGCATCTCCCTAAATATTTATTATATTTTGTGTTGTTTGCATTTTGAATGTGCTTAAATATTTCTTCTGGATGTGTGTAAAGTATTGCCTGTCCCTGCAGACCGTACATGGTGTTACCTCCTCTGATGGAGTGGATTCGAGTTGCCGTTGCTCACACTGAACATCGGCGAAGTTTCTCTGTGGACAGTGATGATGTGAGGCAGGCGGCGCGGCTGCTGCTGCCCGGAGTAGATTGTGAGCCACGACAAGTGAAGTAAGAGAATAAATAATATAATGCACATGATCATGATGCCTCGGGGCAGACTGACAGAAACAACAATGCCTCTGACCACCATCATTCATGTTGCATGTACTGCATATGGACATGTTAGGATTTTAAGAACGTTAAAGTCCTCCTGATATTTTAACAGAGTTTCTTATGTGCTGTGTTTGTCCACTACAGAGCTGAAGATTGCTTTTGCGCCACCAGAAACCTTGATGCGTCGTCAACTGAGGCCAAGTTCCTGCAGGACCTGGGTTTCCGAATGCTCAACTGTGGACGCACAGATCTGGTTAAGCAGGCTGTCAACCTGCTGGGTCCTGATGGCATTAACAGCATGAGTGAACAGGTGAGATGATCAAAATTACAATGTAATAAAGCAGGTCCACAGGCGAGAGACAGCACGAACAGTATTCCAACAAAAGGCTTAATATAAAAAACAACCCTAGCTGTAAGAAATGATCTTATGAGCTGAAGCATCGTAGCTTTCCTTTCCTTTTGCACCATTCATTCATACGTTTACGCTTGACTTTTTTGAGTTTCTTGCTGAGTCATGTTTTAACTCGGTGGTGACGGCAAGAGGCAATACTGCAGATTTTGAAGTATTTTATTTTAAAAATGAATAATGCATTTTGGTTTGCTCAGTGTATAAACACATGCAGTTGAGAAAAGGGGAAGGCAACAAAAGCTATGCTTCAGCCCATTCCCTTTTCGGTCTTATTCTTAGAAAGATAGAAATTGTTTATTTATTTCTTATTTATTTCTTCTTCATGGTTATTTTTTTGATGTTTGGTAATGACCAAAATAAATAAATAATACAATTAAATAGAAATGACTATCTAGGTCTGGATCCGCGACTGATGGTCACTTGAATGTTCTCTTGAGTGATAAATACAGTATTTTTACATCTATCTACAACGTAGAATTATATTGTGCTGAACGTGTTGTGGGTTGCTCCAAAATATTTAGGTTTGATAAGATAATAAGAGAATTAGTATATTTGTAGTAATAAAAAACAAAGTATTACATTTCTTATAATTAAGAAAATACAATACTAAGAATTTACAAACATTATATGATTTTTCTATAAATGTACAATGTAAATACATTGTTCTGAAGTGAATGTGCAAGTGATATGTTTATGTTCTTGTTCTCATCCATTGAACATATTCAGGGGATGACCCCTCTGATGTACGCCTGTGTCCGTGGAGATGAGGCCATGGTACAGATGCTTCTTGATGCAGGAGCGAACATTAACAGTGAGGTCAGTCTGCACTGAACAAAGATCAGGCTGATTCTGTGTCACCCTCTTTGTGCATGCTTTACACATGTGAACTCATTTCTCACATTGTGGTCACTTGTTTCATACGGAACTGAATGAGACAGAAAGCAGCCGTCTGCCTCATTTCTCATGAATATTACATTATAGCTGCATGACTTACGCTCAGATAGACGGCAGATAAACACCAAGCATGAACTTCTACAGTGTTTTCAGGTTGGGGGCTGTGGTTACTGCTATTTTTACATGGGTCATCTCATCAATACCATGTTGACTCATACACAAAGACACAGTAGATCTCGCTGTTATTGTAGGCAAAATAAATAAAATCTGTTTTGATGTATTAGATTAGATTAAGTTATATTAATTTATTTAGACTTTGTTTATGAGTCAGTGCTGCTTAATGCTCTTGTTGATGTTGTGCTTCAACAATGTTGTGTTTTTTCCGCAGTTTCACTAACATGGTATCTACAGTTTCACTAACACGTAATCTGAATTTGTGTGGTATTTTCCACTTGTTATAGATAAATCTAAAATAAATGTTCAAGTTTATGATGAGGGTGAATTTCAAACTGATGCTTGTAAATCACTGGAGCACATTCTGCTCTTTCTTTTCAATGTTCTCCTGCTTATGCGTCTGCTCTCCCACATCCTATTGGCCTGAGCTGTTTAATGTACTGTGTCTCTGCCTGAACCTTACTTATGACTCCTCAGGTGCCAAGCACAGTAAACAAGCACCCCTCAGTTTATCCTGAAACGCGCCATGGGACACCACTCACATTCGCCGTGTTACACGGACACGTCCCTGTTGTGCAGGTAGATTGACCTTATAACGTGGCCTTAAGCCTCACCTTTGCCCCATCCTCACCATAAAAATGCTAAATTATGAATTCTTACTTGAATATTCTGAATATTTTACTGGTGCAACCAGCTGCCACATGTCCTCTTCTTTAGCGCTTTCGAAGATGAACATCTTGGAAGTCAATGCACCTTTTTTGGATCTTGGTTTTCAAACAGTTTTCTTCTGTATAGTTATGTTGCTCATGTCCTTATGGAATCTAAATGTGGCTCAAACTATAGATGCTGAATGTACTCGACAATAGATGCTAATACATTTGATTGTTTATTTTGTTCTGAATTGAGTTATTTATCAAGCAGCACAACAAAGCCTTGAAGACAATAATGAGCATATAGCATTGCACTAATTAATGAATTAACAAAATATAATATATGACCTCTTCTATAAGTCATAAAGAAAGTAGTCAAGGTGAGACCCACAAGCTAGGAGGTAAATGCCACAGATCAACATTAGCTTATGAAGCTGAGTCTGTTCCTCCTTCATACATTCTCTCTCTTTGACACAGTTGTTGCTGGATAACGGAGCCAGTGTAGAGGGCGCCCTGCAGGACGGGGCAGAGAACTACACCGACACCCCCCTCCAGCTGGCGGCGGCTGCAGGTGATGATTCCAATCATTGTGTTTGCCTCAGCACAACAATCGATACAAAATACATTAAAGTTAGATGCACAGTGGCATTCATCCTCTTACAGTGGATCATGTTAAGTACTTCCATGGTCCATGTTCTCTAAAGGAACATAACACACTATTTATTGTCTTTTAGTTTCTGGTATATGTATCATATTGTGTGTATGTATATGTTGTGGACTCTTGTTGTTCTTTAGGTAACTTTGAATTGGTCAGTTTGCTGCTAGAAAGAGGAGCAGATCCTATGATAGGGACCACATGTCGGAATGGTATCTCCTCGTCTCCACTTGGTGACATGACTTCCTTCAGCCTGGCTGCAGCTCATGGGCACAGGTAGGCCTTCTGTTTCTGATGCAACTATCACCTCAGTATTGATCCATTTACACTTATCTGTTGGACTGCACACTGGGATTCATCAGTGCAATGTAGTTTAGGTCAGGGGCAGACAATATGGGCCTAGAAACATGGGTCTGTGTATACTATAAAAGAGTTGATATTGATTGACTTATTATACTTTTCAAATGGGCGACTTAAGGGTTTAAGTTAAATTTGCAATTGACTAGACTTCAACAACTTTGTATTAATAAGAAGGGAAGGTTTGAGTGCTCACTGTCATAATGAGGTTTCTGAATAATGACATTTTTTCAACAACAACAGCAATAGAAGTAACAAAAAAATATAATAATTAGAGCACACTATTTGATTTATTGAAAAACTGTACTCATCCTTACAAAAATCTTGAAATCAATTGGGGATTCAGATTTCAGTTGTTTGTTTCTCGTCCCATTCACCTCTTTTCACAGGAATGTCTTTCGGCGGCTGCTGTCCCAGTCGGAAAAGGACAAAGCAGACGTCATGTCCCTGGAGGAGATCCTGACTGAGGGCCCGGAGCCGGGTGAGAAGAGACTCGGCCCGCACGTTAACGGAGGAGGGACTCTGCGAACAGGAAAGGCCAAACTGAGAGCTCTGAGAGAGGCCATGTACCATAGCGCAGAGCACGGCCATGTGGATATCACCATAGACATCCGCAGTTTAGGTCAGACCCGCTCTTCGTGGTTCGGTGGCTCGCATGTTGCTGTCTGATGCCTCCAGTTGTTCTGGAGCTGTACTCAAGCTGTGGCCGTCCTGTCCAGTCCTGTGTTGTCATGTATCAAATCAGAACCATTGTGTTCACCACAGTATTAGTCATATTATCAGTGTCAATTGATTCAAACCTGTTTTTATGACTGTATACTACAACATATGTTTAGCAAATTATAATTAACCAGATGAAGTACATTCTGCCTAATGAATATTGCATGGCTGTTCGTGGTGATTATTTTCCGCCTTTGCAATCAACTGTCTGACGTTGTAGAAACATGGTCTGTCCTGAGGCTCTTAGCATGTTTCAATAACCAGATTTCTACGACTTTGATATATGCTATTTACATTAAATGTACTGATCCTCTCAGGCGTTCCCTGGACGCTGCACACTTGGCTCGAAACCCTTCGGGCTTGTTTTATGCAACACCGCCGGCCGCTGATCCAGGGTCTGCTAAAAGACTTCTGCTGTATAAAGGAGGACGAGTACACTGAGGAGCTGATCACCCACGGGCTACCTCTCTTGTTCCAGATCCTACGGACTAACAAGGTCTATTATCATCGACACTCATGAAAACAAACTCATTAGCCAACCCCATAGGTCTTTGTCCAGCCCACACAGACTGCTCTGCTCTGACCATAATGATAATGATGCTGTGTTATCACTATTTACATGTGTTGTTTTGAGTTTTCTCCAAGCCATTATGTCTTTTGCATAAAAATTACCCACAATGGCGCATTTACAGGGCATTATCGACGCTGATCTACATTTGGCTTTTTGCAGAACGAAGTGATAAGTCAGCAGCTGTCTGTCATTTTCACCCAATGTTATGGGCCGTTCCCCATCCCAAAGCTGACGGAGATCAAAAAGAAACAGATTTCACGCTTAGGTAAGAGGCTCACAAATGGTGGCTCCACCTCATTATCGGCTTTGAATCATTTTGTTGATGGTGGTAATTAAGAGAGGGAAGCTTTAATAAAGCAAGAGAGCTGTCAGTGCTGCTGTACACAACTCTCAAATCCCTTGTGTGTCAACCTCCAGTGTTTTGCCCGATGGAGATGTGATTATTCTTGTTTATGGGCAGAACCTCATTGGATAATTGGCTTTTGCAAGTTCTCCTCTGTTTTAATACGTAGTAATGTGTAACATGCCAACTATTGAAAATGATATAGCCTTTTCTTCTTTAGCTTCTAACATCATATTTAGCTTGAATTAATACACCATAAATCTGGGGTATCTTACTAAAAAAACACTTTTGATCTTTTGCATGCATGTATGAAAGAGCCCAGTGAGTCACTATTTGACGCTTTGTTTTTCAGACCCCCACTTCCTCAATAATAAAGATATGTCCGATGTCACTTTTCTGGTGGAAGGGAAACCATTTTATGCACATAAGGTTTTATTATTCACGGCGTCAGCGAGGTAAGACACACTTCTTTGTTTATGTGTTGATTTGGTTTGATATTTATGTTACTAATGTGATCTTAAAGGTTCAAGTCTTTGCTTCAAAACCGGCCAGCAGCAGAAAACACCTGTATAGAGATCAGCCATGTTAAATATTCCATATTTCACGTAAGAGTGGTCTATTCTATATGTTGTTATCAAATTTCCATTCAGTCACATCCACGTAATGTTTAATGTTAAATTGTTTCAGCTAATCATGCAGTACTTATACTGTGGAGGCACAGAGACCCTTCACATAAGAAACACAGAGGTGATGGAGGTAATTCAACTTAAAGAACAAATTGCAGGAAACTCTAGCCTTTAATCTGTAATCTCATATCACTCTCTGTGGCCGCACTGTCCCTATCAGCTCCTGTCGGCTGCAAAGTTCTTCCAACTAGAGGCCCTTCAGAGACACTGTGAGATCATCTGCTCCAAGAATATCACCACTGAAACATGCGTGGACCTCTACAAGCACGCCAAGGTTAGCTGTCACCTACTAAACTTATGGACTTCTAATTGATTGTTTGAAAAAAATAAAAATCTATCTTTTCCCATAGTTTCTGGGGGCATTGGAGATGACTGCTTTCATTGAGGGTTATTTCCTAAAAAACATGGTGCTGCTGATTGAATTGGAGAACTTCAAGCAGCTGTTGTTTGAACCGTCCCCGCCGGAGAGTCCCAGCTCCAGTCCTGGCATCTGCTCTGACATCCTTCACGATCTGGAGAAAACTCTGGCCACACGCATCCACTCCATCCACCTGTCTACGTCCAAGGGCTCAGTGGTGTGACACTGCCCCCCTGTGTTCACTGAGCTGTTGTGCATCGTCCTTAAGTCCACCTGATCCTGAAAGGAGCTCTCATATTGTCAGGGATTTACCCTTTAATAATGGAACCAGTGGAAAGATCATATTCAGTGACATAGATCACATAGTGGAAGGATCTTGCCTTATTAGAGGGTTGTCCTCTTGCCTGTTGGTTACCACATCACTCCTGTAATAAATGAGACACAGACTACGGACAACTTGCATCTGGGCAAGAGAAACGCATGATTTGAATTTCTACAAAGCTGTTTATATATAGTACATATTTCATACCCCACTTTGCTGTGTTTAATTCGATTTTGTGAAAGACAAACACAAAGTGCACATAGTGACAATTGTGAAGTGTGAAGTGTATTTTTTTTTCATCACAAACTGCAAAGTGTGACATGCATTTGTGTGCAGACCCTCCACAGCATCAGAGGTTGTCTGATGATGGTGATCTTCTTAGTGATTATTTCTTTAATTCTGAAAATCTTTCCTATTCTCCTGAGAAAAGGATCAGATTGGATCATTTGCAAAGGTTTTTTCACTTTTTGTTCCAATCTTTGCACATTGGCAAGCATCGGATGATACAATGTATGTTGTATTTCTGGTGGAGCAGCAGACATCCATAGCTGTTTCTGTACTTAGGACAACTATTATAGTAAGGCATTACACAAATATGGCCTTTCTATGGCTATGAGGTTGCAAATACAAAGCCAGTGTTTGATTAAGACCAACAGAAGCCAAATGGAACCAACATAAGAAAGGAAATCAATCAATCAATCAATCAAAGTTTATTTGTATAGCACTTTACAACAACACCAGGAGGACCAAAGTGCTTCACAGAGAGATCAAAA
>JAPMNZ010267392.1:0-11019 GCA_029875035.1 Pomatoschistus microps | reverse complement strand
ATGAGTATGACGCATCGACGTGCATATATTGTGTCGACGTATTTTTTGCGTCGACGTAATCGATTACGTCGATGCGTTGTCCCAGCCCTACACAGCATGGGAGGTGGAGCTGAGTTAAGTGCAAAAAGACAAGTGACCTCAATATTTAAATGGGACACAATATCAATGTAAACACCTGTTATTCATGTTAAAGCTGAAATCACATGATGGAATGAGTGCACTCTGGAGTCGTCCTGCTTGGTTTGAGTAAAAACCTGCAGCCACATCGCCCTTTCTGAAGCAAGTTTTAAATCCTTGATCTACATCTCAGTACCAGTATTATCTGAGGGAATAACAGCTTGAGTAGAAAAACACTCTCTGGCTTCTCTACTTACTTATGGTGGATAAATGCATTTGCTTCCACGGATGAACATTTTGATAGGTGTAGGAATTCAGTTGCCACCCCCTCTACGACTTTCCTGTAATCTGTAATTAAGAATACATTCATATTCAGTAACCTTTACACTTCAGTGAGCAGTGCTTCAAAATCAGCGTATTTCCTCTCCATAACTCTAACCCATAAAAAACAAAACAAAAAAACCTCCCAAAACTAGGTCATTCAAACAAGTTGCCCATTCACTCCTTTTCACACTGGCCAGACTATGACTGAGTGGGTGGGTCCGGATGTCCATATGTGGGCATCTTGCAACTCTGTCTACATTTACTACATTTCTCACTAGTGCTAATTTATTATCAAACGATAAAAAATTGCGCAGTAAAATTGTAAACTGTCTAATTAAAATCCAGACGCATATATCAGTTGTCAAAACCAAACTTTTTTTGAATAATGCATCTTAAAGTATCTACAGTCGGACTCATTACTCAGTGAAATCCACATTGCATTGTCACCACTATTGTCACAAGATTTATTTTGCACTTCTTATGTAATATTACTACTGATGTATTTTCCGTCATAAGATGATAAGTAACAACTTTTTACTTCATTAGTGGCCCTCACAAGTAGCAACATTTTGGAGTGTACCATTCTGTTATCTCAAACTGAAATTTCAAACTTGATAGTATTACAAAACTGATCAATAGAAGAAGTGCATTCTTATCTTGTTCGGACCACAATCATTTCAATTACTACTTAAATTATGCTTAACTTCTAGCAGGAACACCCTCCCTACTTTCACAGTTTGGTCCTGACAGAGGCCCAAGTGGCATTCCAGGATGGGTCAAATGCAGCGGACAAAGTTCTCAAAAGCAATAAATAAAGTGTACATTTACACAAAGATCACAAGTTGGTGCAAGCTTCCATTTCTTCCCTTCCCCATGTATTCCTCTATTTCTGTTTTGTGCACACTCAATCCCTGTTTTATATGGATTAGTGTCTGTTTTGTACAAGGATTAACGTCACATTGTTTCTGGTTGAAAAGAGGCGGGGATCTTCGCGAACACTTTGTGCTTGTACATAATGTTTGGAACATAAAGCAGCACGTTGGGGCTCGAGAGTTTTCTTGATGGCGTTTTTGCGTCTAGTAATTGGCAGGTCCACTTCAAAGCTGCACAAGTTTGATGCTGAACATTTGCCCGGCACAGGCACAGTACCCGAGGCAGACTGTAGAATTAGTCCACTTACACTTAGGTAATTGATAGCAGAGGATCAGAGCCTTTTAAAAGGTGGACACGATGAAGGGAAAGAGTGGTGAAGGTCTTCTTTGCTTCAGCAGCTCATCAAACCGGCACAGCAGAGAAAGAGACAGGTGCTTTGTGTAAAAAGCTACATCATTATCGATTGCATGGCCGGGTTCAATGTTTGCGTAGTGCGTCAAATGCTCAGCAGGGTGCAGGACATTGGCAAGTCAGTGGGTGTTGTGACCATACCACGTTTGATGGGGAGGACATCTTATACATTGCATGACAACATTTACTTTAATAGCCCATTCCGCAGTGCCCCATAGAGTCTGATCTCCCAGCTCTTGATACTCAACTGGTTAATCACAGATTTTTATTTATATCACAATTAGCAAATCACTCAAACAAAAAAGAATTAAAGGTAAGCAAAAACAAAAAACAATAAACTTGCACTTGGTAAAAAAAATCTTTATTTGATGATAGAAGATTTGTAAGTATCATTCATTGAGTTGTTTTTGAGCAGTATAAGTATAATTTTGTCATTTGAAACTCCATTCCAATTCTGTCATCACTTGGAGTGAATGAAAACAAAATCGGTACTCCAAAACTGTAGGGCTCTTCGCGTGACCTTGGTATGTGAAATCCACGATATAAGTAAAGATAACTTACTTACATATGAGGTAGCTAACAATTCACCTGCAACTCTACGCATCTTCCCCTTTTTTATCTTTTCATTTCTTCTCAAACCTGTTTCAGCTCAGATCTCCTGCAGAATCATCGACCTTACATGATTCTTGTTTGAAGACAATAACACATGCATCATTAGCAGCTTGTGGGCTCTCATTTATCACAGAGATTGCAGTGCATGCATGTTCTCCATAATAGATGCCCATTCGCTTTTATGAACTGTAACCACTGCTCTTTATCTCATTGTCCTAATTGTTATTAACCAAGCACCATCTAAATGCTCAGTGATTTAATCAAGTTCCTATTTACCCGCCTGTGCTAATTCTACACCATTCATCAGAGGCGTCCCATCGATCAGACATGGGAGATTCTCTCTTCATACCTGCCAGACTGCATTCATTCAGGATATATACATGTTGGCCACTTCCATGTCAGAGGTTGAAACACACTTGTTTGGTTTAGGGAGGAGTTATGGTTGAATTGAAGCTTTTGATGTGTTGCAAGATCTTGTATTTGAAATTTAATTTATACTTTGAAAAACAGCATCAATAACAAAGACAGCAGCAATACAAGTTCAAAAACAAAATATGTATGTGTATCTACAATTAAAAATGACTAAAACTTGTCTCTTGCTACCTGGTTTGTGCGTCTTAAGCAGGGATTTAACGTGGACTTCACTGACTAAGCGCAATTCAGAGACCAAGCTCCCTCAAAAGTGTTATACAATTCTTGTAAACTGATGTTGTGTCCTTTTGCAAGACACTTCACACACATTGCCTAGTGGGTGTGTGAATGATTGGGGATGTTTGTAGCATGGCTCGGTGAATTAATAATTCCTTGTGAAGCACCATTATGTGTAATGAAAAGTGCTGTAAGCCAAATGGTACGGTCATAATGGCGTTCCAATTTCAAATTTCCAGACAGAGTACTTGAGTACAAGACCTTTTCTTTCTTTCTGAATGTATGCAATGACCTTTAAGGACGTTGAAGTGCATCTGTTTAACTATCTGGTATTTGGGCGGTGTGCACTCCCAGCAACACAGTCTCCTATTATATTTTGATCCATTTTCTATTTATGCATACATACAAAATACTTTGGAGCATAATTCCTTAGTGCCATACATTGAAGTAGTTATAAAGTGTGAAAGCAGGGTGTGAGCTACAACACATTGGGTTCAAAGCTGCATGCAAATCAAGTCTATTTTTAGTTAACAGGAACCTGCAACTCTATTTAATCTTGTCTGCATTAAAAGTGGAGTTATACAGTACATTTTCCGTAGGCATTCAGCATAAGCGATGGCGTGAAATCCATGTAATGGCCTGCGTGCACACACAAGAATAAACACACGGGCAATATCCTCGGCACAACTCCATCACACGGGTCAGCGGTGTTTGTGCAGGTCTGCTCCTCTCATATAGAATCAATGTTTGCTGTGCACTAGCATCGGGAGCAGAGGAGGAGGCGGAGAAGGCCATTTCAGTTTGATTTAGTATGGAGCCAGAGACAACAGGGAGGTGTCACTGAGGAATAAACCTGCATGCCCATAGTGCTTGGAAGTGGACGGATCTCTTCTCCGGAGCGAGGCTTTTAGCTGATTTGTGTTTTCCCTGTTTTGATTTGTGTTCCCTCTCACTCGCGTCGCTCCTTCGCCACTGGAGCAGAAGGAGAAAGCACACCTGTTTGTTTTCGTGTTTGTATCTTACCCCTGGTTTGCCAATGATGCTAACGCTCTATTTGAGGCTCTAATTGTCACCTTGCAATCTAGTGTAATGAGGCGAATATAGGCCTGAATGTGAGGCTAACCACTTTTTTGAAAGTTGCCGTTTATAAGAGAGTGTTTTTGTGCCGGGAGTTTACTGGAACCAAATAGCTTGTGTTCATCAGATACAACAACGTTCAAAGGAACCTATAGTTTAAACTTGTGGTGTAGGGTAGATGAAAAATCTTTGTCTATTTCTTTGTAGCTATGGTAACTCGCTAAAGCCACACTTGATAAAAACAAATGCATGATGGCGTCTGGTTGAAAGAACTTTACGAGATACAAATATCAATCAAACAATGGTCTGGGAAAGCATTTGGATATTCTCCTAATTGCTACTTTCTCTTTTTATCATTATTGAAACCTGCCCTCCGAGTTGCCTGGTTTGGCTCATGTTACCACCAGAAAAATCCTTGGTGCTCACTTTTTCTCACTGAATGATCAAAACATCTCTCAGCTGAAGGTGTTTCATTGTTTTGGTCTAAAGTGAGGAGACACCTCTCTATGAAGGACTGGCTGAATATTTGAAGGTGCACAATGTAACTTGCTGTTTTGTGGTCCCCACCTCATGGATTTGCTATTGTTCAATCTTTTAATGTTGTGTCATTTTGAAAATAGAAAAGAAAAACTGTTGAAAAAAATGCAAAATACAATGCTCCGTAGATTTTATGCCAATCTGCGGAACATGCATGAATGTATTGATATCTCCATGAAGACCAGCAGGGGCTGAACTTAAAAAAAAATATTGCACAATTTTAAGTTGGTATACCCCATATTCCATGAATTCCATTGTATGAGGTTAGGAAAATCATATGTATGTGTTGATAAACGTCCTTTCTATCTCAAAGCTTTCTTGATCCAATAAACAGTATGTGGGAAATATGAGGGATTTACCATGTTTTGAAGAGCTAAATTATGCATGACATGGCAGGTTTCCCAGAATGTTTGCTAAATGGGGCTACTTTAGGAACCATTTAGTTTCTCCCATCATAATGAAACTCTTCTTTTGACTTGACTGAAAGTGTTTAGCAGAATTGTAGCTCTTTACAAAACTGTCAAAGAGCTGAATTATAAAATACTCTAAAATGAGGGAACATGTCTGATCAAGGTAACATTAAGTAAAAGGAAAATGGTGAGAAAACTTGTCCTTTTAGCCTTTAACAATGGTTCAGTAGTTCAACGTGGAATAAAGTTGATAATATGCTGGTGAATAAAGTATTTACTTTACTTTAAGTTAAGGATCAGTCAATGTAACAAAACCCACGGATTTCTACTAAATTTAAATTAACAATTTAAAACATAGTTTTAAATTGTTTCACTTTAGGATACATGATCTTTCAGCTTTTCTGGTGCATTACAATATTCACAGAGGGTTATGGCTTTTATGTTGCATTTATAGTTCCAGACCACAGATATAGAGCATTAAACAGTATATTTGCCTACTCATGACCATGGTGTTAAAAGATATATTTGACTTAGAGAGTGGGCTGCATAGTTTTGCCCCATGCACATTCTGTATCTTGAGTGAAAAAACCATGATTACGTGACTTATTTATGAGCTTTACTCGGATTACTTTAAAATACCAGCAGAAGATGTTACTTCCTCGGGGCACGTTGCCTTTTTCACACCCACTAACTACGTATGGATTTGCAACTGTGACATTTTCTTTCTCCCAATTGGCTTGTTTAAATAATGCATATGAACATAATCTTTTTTCCTTCTAGACTAAATGTTTCATTGCTGTGGAGTGCGATTTTCCAACTGAAAGACGGAAGGCAAAGTCTATAGAATGGCAGCCTCTTCAGGGAACCAAAATACCCTATTGGTCTGGAATCAAAAGACATGTCTAGCTTGGGGAATTCTGCATGGGATTTGTGCGGATATGAAAAAGTAATCCACAAGAAAAAATCCTTTTCTACTTCTTGTCTCCCTGATTCAAAACACTAGAGGGTACTGAGTATAAGACACACTATTTTCTGTAAGGTGATTGTGTATGTTTTATATAGAACTAGTAAAGAGGCTGTTTAGAATGGATTACCTTATAGCGATAATAGTGAGTGAGGGAGGGAAAAAAAATCTATAGTGCAGTTAAGGGATTAGCAGAGTACTGGAACCAGCCAATATAATGGATTTCAAGACGGCATGACTCATCCCAGCATATAGCTACAGCTCAGTAAATTGGCCCAATGCTACTTGTCATTACATTGGTGGAAATATGATGAATATGTTGTTGGCAAAGCGGGCGCCATTACACATTCTGTTTTGTGTTTACAGGTTTGGGGTTATAACAAAAAAAAGAGGATAAAGACTACTACTACTATCAAATCATGTTTTGCTGTTATAGACTATGTTTTTTGTTGCAGTTATTTAAGCATTTGAAAATAACAAGTGCATAGTCTCCTCGTGAATTTCTCTGGCCCGGAGTCAAAAGGAGAAGTGTTTTATCCACTCCACTGCTCACCTGAGAGGGAAGTTCTGCCTCAATGAGCCGCCTCTCGAAGTGCTCATGGCATGAACTGTTTGAAAGGTTTTGTTTGGATTTTGTAATGCCATGATTTTTTTAAAGGGTAAGAGAGTTTGATTATGGTGGTTAAATTATGGTGTTTTTTAGGAAATGTTTTGTGAAGGTGAAGGCCTAAAATCTGAGAGTGTGCACTACTTAAAACAAGAACATGAGTAAATATAATATGAGGTTTAAAAAATGTTTGTGGGAATCCAGGTCGCTATATAGTCTTGGAGTTGTGGGCTCATGTAATAATTCTATTTTCACATCTAAAGGGTGGTGAAATTTCCCCACAAATAAAAGATCAAAGATCAAATTTATCATTCCATTATTGTTTTTAAATTTGGGAACAGATTTTATTATGAATTGCTTAAAAACTAGCGGCACATTGATACACTGGTCATCCTTTACCTTGCACTGAACTATGGTTTTGTGAATACATTTATTCATTATCATATTGCAAAAACAAACAGATACCTCCATGGGGTTGCAGGATGACCAATGTCCATAAGTGTTAATAAATGTTTATTTATTACTTTTATCTTTTGCCTACTGATTGGCTGTTCTGTCTGTTCTGAGAGAGATAGGTCCTCTCTTTTTCACTTTTCTGTCTGAAACAGAGCCCTTAAATACATAATGATTGTTTTACATAGTCAAATTTTTAGATACCCCAGCTTTAAAATAATACATTATAATTTTGCTAGTGAAAAGGGGCTGCAATCAATGGTTGAACTATGGAGGCCTTTGCCTTTTTGTACCATGGAGTTAAATGAATGATACAGGAAGAACATGGTTAGCCGTTATCAAAAGTCACATCCAATGACAACTCATGAATCACAGCATCTCACAACATAAGCATGTGGAAATGAGATTCAGCACCCTTCACTTGGGATGTGGCAAGAGGCGGAGTGACGTATTAGGAGGGAAAGACAAGGTTAAATAAACACTTTGATTGATCTTTACAGTGTGCATTTTCCACCAAGGCACCATTCAAACAACTAAATAAAGGAGTTAATTGGCAGGTACATCCAAAACTGCGAAGCTCACGAAAACAGACTCAGAATTAGATGTTGAAGGTACATTGATGATTTCACAACTAAGCCGCCTTCATTTGTTCATAATTCTGTTTGTGAACATAACGTAGTTAAGGTTCAGGTTCAGGAGTTTTCTGAGTTTTGAGTTTTTGCTGACATTTAACAACATTCAATAACAAAATATTCATAAATGGCTTCTATGTTTTTTTTTGAACTCTTTGATTCTCTAATCTGTTTTGACAAATTGGCACCTTTGTTATGTCCTCAACTTACTACTGCTGTGATTTAGGGCTACACGAAAATAAATGGAATTGAATCGAATCGAAGGTGTGATTATACTATCTCTTGAGCTTTCTATTACTTGTATATATTTATAATCTGGGTATTTGTCCCGGATAATAAAACAGATTATTAATAATTGACTGGAAATAACATCCAATCCAACAACACAAGGACTACATCTGTGGGGAATGTTTTTGTATGAACTTGCTTAATAATCTGTACCGTAGTGTGTATTCTATTATAATCCACACAAACATACAGCACAATTCTGCGTAACCATTCACCAACTCTCTTTTCGACTGGGCCGTTACTGTTTCCAAGGCAACCTGTAAAGTGGGAGACAGAGCACGGGTTGATACGGCGAAGCAAAATGCACAGGACCACACAAATCCAATTGTGTGACGCCTTTTAGCGCAGAATTGGCTTAAACCTAAGATGTTGTGTATTATGCTGGCAAATCCTCCGAAAGTAAGAGAGTGCAGACCTTTTCCTGGACCCACAATCCGTCATTCAGCAGTAAACGCATATTGAAGCACAAACACATGATAAATAGAAATCCTTTGAAACGCATATTCAAACGTGCATTTGACTGACATCTAGATGTGGGAGATGGAATAGGTTTAGATGCAGTTTAATCATAACTTAAAAGTCAAAGATACATGAATTGTATTACATTTGTCAAATCAGAATGAATTAAACTAAAATAAAAATAAAAATAACTTTCTAACTATATAATCAACAAGAATGGCAATATAATGGTCTATATGTTAGCCCATTATTTTGCCATTCTTGTTGATTATATGCTTTAGCTAGTTTTGTCCAATATAATTGTATTTATGTCATTTTCAAATGACATCATATGAATTTGTTTGAGTTTTAATTGGTTCTTTTCACTAGTTTGAAGACATACTTTGCAAATAGCGGGCGTAGAAAAATGTGGATTAGTAAGAAAAGAAAAAGAGTTAACAAGTCTAAATCCTAGATAAAAGGCTGGATTCAATTACAATTTCATAATCAACACAACCATACAACATCATCATTGTAAGAAAAATCAAAGCATACTTAGTTTTTTTATGGGAGAATTCACTGTGATGTTATCTAAACCCTTTGAACCAGCAGGGGACTTTGGCGTTGATGCTTGCTAGACAGGCACAGTCAAGGCTGCAGTGTTGATCGGTGGTCCCTCCAGCCCAAAGCCCTCTCTCGCTCATCCGTCTCCTGGCTTTCCTTGAAGACTGTCTGCTGCTGTGATCCCTCTTTGTTTAGCCCCATATATACTGAATGGATACTGAACGGCACATTATTCCATTTTGTAGACAATGTCGGCTGCCATCTATTTTGAATGAGCTCTCCTTCACACCCCAGTGCACGCCACTCCGCTTTTTCACCACATCTGCCGCGAGTTTGTGTTTGTGGAAATAGGTGCAGCTCATTGTTGCATTTACAACAAGTGTAGTCGCTGGGGTGTGAGCAGATGTGAGAATATAGTGTGATGTATTGCCAGACGTAGGCTCCACACCAGAATTGTTCATGTTCATGATTAGTATGGGTAACAGTAGTAGATATATAATTCAATCTGGAAAACTCAAAAAGATAAAAGATGCATTAGAATGATGTTTATTGAGTTGCATAGAGGCAAGGCAAGGCAAGTATATATGTGCAGCACATTTCATACGCAAGGCAACTCAAAGTGCTGAACAAAACAAGAGAGACAGTCACTTAAGGAATTTCAAATCATGAATAATCACAGTACATTAAAAAGGGTAAAGATAAAATCCTCAATTGTATAAACAGAGAGAACTGTTTATAAACCTGGTCATGTTTATGGACTATTTGGATAGGGTTTTTGCACTGAGACTCTGGCTGAAATATAGCATGCTGGAGAGAATTGAATAGAGATTATAAAAGTGAAATAATTTAAACTCAAGTTGAGGTGATGAGTGGATTGCCTGAAGAGCAATCTCCCCCTGCTGAGGTCGTGATGAAGCCAGTTGCTGCACGAGCTGGAGGTGTTTTGCAGAGCTGTAAAGCACTGTTTAAATTTAATGCAACCAATGAAGGCAGATCACGGATTAGCCAGGGCACAGATGTGTAGTAGTGGGAGGATTCAAGTGAAGCTGGTAGGATAGTGAGCACAGGAAATGTTCCACTTTACTTTTGTTCCATTACTGTTTTTAGGTGAAATGATGCTCATGATAAAGTGTGGTATGGCACTAATCCATAATTTTTTTTTTTTACAATACATTGGGATCAGAGAGTCGAGGGACAGGTACGGAAATCTGCTGGGGATAGTACAAAGTAGACACAAGATACATTTTGTCTTCAATCTATGTCGTGGAGTGAGCGAGGTTAGTAGGCACATTGCTCCATCTCCTTAAGCAGACGTGATGTCTATTGCCAGCTTTAGTCCAGCCATGTGTAGGGAGCAGGAGGCATTGATTGAATTGCTGCTTGACAAAGCAGAAACTGCTTATTGAGCTAATGCACCTGTGTGTTAGGGTCGATCTCACAATGTCACTGGCATACAGCAAAAGGGGCAGGCTCATGGAGGAATCACAAATAACATTGTTCACGTATGGCTCGAAGTCAGACTGAGTCAATCATGTTGACTGAACCTTTAAACTATGAATGGAACTGCAATTGTTGGTGTTCCAAGAACTCTGTCACCAATATCTTTGTGCTCCCTGGTGTTGGCCCTTTGCCTACGTACAAACTCACACTTTGTTTTTCATCAAAGGAGATATCCAGCCATCCATTTTTTAAATATTTCATTATACAAAATATATGTATATATTTTCATCCTTTAAATGCCATCTTACAGAAACGTTTCCCCCATGTCTGCATATGTTTTCTCTGGGATTCCTCAAGAAATACAACATTATGTGACATACATACATACAGGATTTGAAAAGAAACAGATACTTATAAACAAAACAAAAACATAACAAAATGTCCTACAGGGACAGTACATTTTACATCAACCCTTCCATTTTCTATGGTAAATACAAATGATGGGAGTGTTCACTAATTTAACCATTTTGTAACCTATATTTCTCATGTGTTTTTAACTGTTGATTCTCTGATCTGTGTTGATGATTTCAATGGTTTTGTTAAGTCCTCTGAGATGACTTCTGT
>JAPMNZ010267329.1:0-10270 GCA_029875035.1 Pomatoschistus microps | reverse complement strand
AGGGAGCTGTATTCCTCTATTGTTGGCTGTATGGGAAATGACCTCATCACGCCACAATAAGATAATGCTTAAATAGCAGCGCATGGGCAGGAAAAAGGGCATGGGAACATGAGACAATGGCCACTTTGTCCTACGGCCGACGGGAGCAGCCAGTGCATCACAACATGAGGGGGCTTTTTTAGCGGATGTCCTGCTTCATTCAAACATAGTGATGAGTCATTTGAACAACACAATGCACGTATAAACAAATGCAGGTTACACTTTGGAAGACGGAACAACCATTCAAGAATGAGCATGAAAAAAAGCACAGTTAGTTAAAAACTGTTAAAAGATAAAAGGACCTTGAGACCTTGATAAGGTACATGAATCTTCTAATTTCAGTTTATACAATGTAAAAAACTAAAGACTGCAGGGTTAATTTTCTGTCATTCCAGTGTGATCTTTGTGGTTGTTTTTCATGCCGTGTGTAAATTTAATGTTTATGATTTAATGCCTTTATGTGTGAAGCATTTTGTGTTGCCTTGTGCTCTACAAATAAACTGATTCATTTATCATCATCACAGTCTGAAAAAGAAAACTTGAATGAATCAGAGGAACAGATAAAGAGGGCAGATTAACTGGTTAATCTGTGATTGATCTGGGATTATACACAGATCGCCTTGTATTTACTCTTGGCGTCTCTTCTTTATGTAATATAAAGAAGTGTAATCAAAAAGCAAATGCTTAACAAAAGATTTTAGAGAAGATCCATTCTTTAATAGATCTTCATTTTTATTATAGAATTTGACGCATTGTTTAACTTGTAATCCTGATCCAGTTTTTGAACAAAAGCACTATATCTAAAGAAGGTCAAACATATTCACGTATAAGACTGAACTCAAACTTACTATTGGCGCAAAAATAAAAAGAAGAAATTTAAAATGCTTTGCTCCAGTGCGACTTTCTCGATATGGTGTTTTGTGAGTGACATGTTGTGTGTTATCAAGTGAAACCAACTTGACAACAGCCAGGATGAATAGTTCCTCTTCCATTACAGGGTAAAAAGGTCTTGAAGAGAGATCTTTTATCCCCAAACTATATTTCTGTTGCATCATTCTGGGGCACTCTCTTTACTATTACATCATCTGTTATTGTAGTTTGTGTAATCTCCCATAGAAACGTGGTCTGCATCTTGTCACTTGGCTCCCATTCAAAATCTAGCTCTTGGATTACAATAACCCCCACTGCATTTGTGGTTGCAAAGACGGGCGAGTTATTCAAACAAATATAAATAAGATCCACTCAGAGGTTCAAATGTTAGGCCAATTCTCCCAAGGGACATGGAGACAAAAAGCTTAGAAGGGACAGAAGGCCGGTTTGTTTGTGATGTGCGTCCCAGGATTATTTCTGCATCGGCGAGTTTGTGTTTGGCCTCCAGCTGTGGACTCTGCTGGATTATGGTCAAATTCAAGTGGATGTCTCTCTGGCAGTTTCACTCAGCCATTTATTTCAAAGTTTGTATAGTGCAGTGTTATATTGTTGAAAAAGAACGGCAAAATACTTCATGAAGAAATTGAAATTAAATCAATGCAGTTGACATAATCTGCAGTGTAAAGACCCTCTGCAAAAACAAAGCTTTAGTGCCCAATGGCTCCAGTGTTTTCTCACATTATGAACACTTTTTTTGGCCTTTTAGGATGAGATTGTACAATACATTTGGGTATCTCAAGAATGTTGAAATGAAAGGGTTTTAGATTTAGTTTGAGATTAGATCAGATATTGGATCATCAGTGTCTATATTATCTCAGAGGGGGAAATTTGATTTGCAGTGGCTGAACATAAAAAACAAAAATCTATCCCAGTCTCTGTGTGCCCATGCGCATCAGATGTTTAAACAGACTATAAACTTAGTAAACATTTAAATAGCAGTGCTTGAAGGTTTAAATTATCTATATTTACTAACTGTTCGAAAATCTGAATAACACAACAGCAAGTCCAATTTTTAGTACCTAGTAAATCCCTACTATTCATAGTTTTTTTTCACTATAAGTTTTAAGTCGGGTACGTGACCAGATATCTGCTTTAAAGTTAATCATTAGTTCAATATTCTGCTGTTTTGAAAAGAACAGATTTTTTCACAGCTCAGTGGTACTTTTCCCATGGCACTGTAAAGGCATTTTTATACCTTTAATCCTGTCCACTCTTTGACAGTTTTGGGGGCGTCTTAGCGCTTATAGGGGGCAGCGTTTCCATATTTATTTATTTTTACAGTAGCAACAGTGAGTAGGCTGCTGGAGCTTGGCAGTAATCATGTCGTTACACCCTTCCTGCCACCAGTGCACTGTTAATCCCCAGCAACATGGCAATCCCACTCTCAAACACGTATGCACAGAGGAAAATTACTATGGAACCAGCAAAGACTCTGGTTTAACACAGCAATCACAACAGATGTCCCAGGATCAACACATGTCACTGTATGTGTTGGCCACATGTAAAGCTCTTCTCAAATGGCTCAAACACCACATTATTCAAATAAACAGGGCAAAAATCAGGACTGGGCAATTAACAAGATTCATTTTATAATCTAGGACCACATCAGAGCAAGAGGAAAATGTATAATCAGATGTTAGGCAATGCATATTAGTTAATGCACTAAAAGTCATCCATGATATTCTAATCCTCTAAATACTCCTTGCAGTAAAGTTATGGTGTCATAATACTTGTATTTTGAACAACCTGATATTCGATAACCAATTTAAAACTACAGTGATGCTTTAATAAATACATTTGTGTAAAGAAAATATGATATACTTTTTATGGTACCACAAGGGTTAACACTTCAATGCTCACACAAACTACTTTTCTATGATCAAACTTTCTAAAACTAAAGTAATGTCATCCAAAGCGCTTTCTAATGAAGGAAGGATGGTTACTTTCACATTAAAATACAAGTTCTTATACTTGTTTTAATATGAATAATGTCTCCTCTTTTTTATTTTTGGGCAATATTGAATTGGTGCTATGGGTGCTACAGGTCAACTGCCCCAGGAAAAAAGATAGGGAAGTGGATAGAAGAAATTGTTATATGAGGCGATAAAATTTGCTTAATTTAGTTGTTTTAAATAATACATTATAAACAAACAAAGACATCCAGGCATTCCCACAACTCTCACATCTAAACCATTGTTTTGCTCTTGTCTCTTATGTTCCAGCAGCTGTAGGATGTTGGAGTAATCAGCACTGCACCTGTTCACTCCGGACAATAGCCTTCGTCATTCATCACACAATGGACTGAGGTGGAAGCAAAACGTACAGGTCACATCAGGGCTGAGAAAACACCTGCTAAACAATTCAAGTTCAACATATAAACCTGATTGTGTTCAAAATACTCTGAAGGACCAGCTGACTTCAAAAAGAGGATTTGTGCCTGCATCTGTCACCACTGTACTGCGTTTTCTACTGTAACTAATGGCTCCACCAAACGATAATGCCATAAATAGCTACTTTAATAGTAAGAAAGATAATGACTCTATATACTGTATTTACAGCAACAATACATACAACCTGTAATGCTTTTTTAACTCCATTAATTATTGCGGTCTTCCTCCTATTTAAGCATGAATTTGAGTGCCAAGATTTGCTTATCTGGAAAACAACAAGCATGAAATAACAATGTTTTCAGTATTTTTTCACCTCTATTAAGTGCATATAGCCTGTATATTTGTATTTGTCTTTTTTTCACATTCTATTGTATTCTACGGTACACATTTATTTAAATTGGATTCAACATCTAAATCACTTCTACATTTAAACTTTGTAGAGTGTGTTTGGTGTTAATTTCCACTATCCACTGTGTTCATGTGACATCACAACATTCCAAAGATTCTAAGAGGGCAGCTGAAACATAGTTTGAAAAGGTTCTCTTATTTTATCTGTCAAAATTCAAACTCCTCATATTTCCCTGTAATTCCAGGGCAAATCCATGATACAAAGTTCCACATATTCTTCAGTACATACTCAAACTATTTTCTCATAAAGGTTACCAGTGACCAATAAGGAACTTTCAGACATAAGAATAATATTCCAGATTTCAAAAATTGCCTCTTTCTCATTTAGTTTTATTGGCATCTGCCCTCCAACTGATATGGAAACCTACAACAAAAACCGATATCATCTCTTCTAAAAAGTGTATTATCTCCATCTTGTTTGTCAGTGATTTATAAACACGTTTGCCAGATTAGCCGAAAATAATTAGACCGAACCAAAGTGTCTGCTGAAACAACACAAACATTTGTTTTCAGTTTTCATGCAATAATCACAAAAATGGATGATACAACCGACTACTAAATCTCACTGCAGTAACAAATAATTCCAAAAGGCGCTGATTCAGTGCATACCTGAAATGAGGCAAATCCCCATTATTAAAATCCATCGTTTGTTTTCCATGGCCGAGCCTCCTTCACTGGTCCCGTGTTGTGAACTGAATTCCTGTGCACTGTGCGCTTTTGGATGTGCTGCTGCTCAGGGTCCGCTCTCATCCATAGATGCGCCACCTCTCTGTGCGCACAAGTGCCTAACCTGCGGACCTCGCTCCCCTCCACTTTCTCGTCAGCGGCTCGGAATCGGACCCCCTCTGTGAGGGTGCAGTGTCTGTCCGCTTGAGACTTGACGGGGATAAAGCCGCTTAACGCGTGGGCAGATTATTTCCCAGATAGCCTTCCCCTCATGCCGACTGACACTAGCTGTCACCGAGAGAGCTGTCTGCCCCAAAGAGAGGAAAGGCTCTGTCAGGCTATTTTAAAACAACTGCCCCAATGGACGGGGGGCGTTAGAGTTTGGGTCATAGTGTCCAAATCCCTCAGCTCTCGCGTTGGCACCAATGGGACAAAGAAAGCTAAAGAATTGTTCCTGACTGTCAAACTATTTGAACATAAACCTTTATCGTTATAGCCTGGTCTTGCCTTACCATCGTACTTATTTCATTGTGGGTAAATTGCCTGGATATTATCGTTATCACAGCAAAAAAAGGAGGTTTGAATATTTGTTGGCTACCAGAATGTAGGCCTTTTATGCATATTTGAAGAGCCATATAGACCTCTTTGTGATGCCAAGTGTCAGTCTTCCTTGTCTTTGTTAAAGCATGTACCTTTAATAGGAGATATTTCTGTCTTAAAACTATTAAAAACTATTTAAAAGTTGCACCTGTGCTAGCCTGGTCTTACAGCACCATCGTACAAATTTAATTTCGTAGGGAAATAATAATTGACCGGAGTTTACTGATAGCTAAGGCCAGGCTAGGCCAGACTACACTGATATTATACAGCATGGGCTACACCTGTGATGACCATGGATCTATTATAATAAGGTGATGACTCTCATATTGATTTCCTCAGATTCAACTTGCTTATGGTGACCACTAGATGGCGGCAAAGATGTGCCATAAACACAGCTTATCGTATATATATAATTTGTCTGACTGCGCTAAAAATGTCCTCGAGCATCATTCTGTGGCATTGGGCACATGAAAAATCGGCATGATAATGTATTTCAGACTGGTGTGCTTACGAGAGGAACACCTTGTACAGCATTATCGAAGGCTATGAGGCTGTGCAAGGTGAGGGAGACAAACATCCAGGGTGCCAGTGGCTAAAGTGATGACGTGTGTTTTGTGGGAGCACGTGCTGTCTGCCAGGCTCACTGTCCCGTCAGAATCTGCAGAGGAGAACAGCCCATCAGCAGTATCCACACCAGCCACATCCCACCTCCGCCTCTCCTCACGTTCCTCCCTCAAATCATCCCACAAGTGATCTCTGCGGTGCCGCTGTTCTGAACCACCCATCGGCCTTTGCTACGCAGCTGAGAAGAGCCTCATCCTCCAGGACCAGCTCTGACCGCAGGTGAGGCTGCACAAGGAGAACAGAATGACTTGCATAAAAACATGTTCAGGGTGTAACTGGCTTTGATTAGTGTTTTGTAGTGACGCAACTAATCCTGCTGTATATTTTGCGAGTTCAATGTATCTATTTGGAAGGGCACGTGTCATTGTTTTCATTGCAAAGTTTTTATATTTTTTTTTAATTTTGTCTTAAACACAGATCACAATGATCAAATCACTGCTTTTCTTCGGATTGCTGGGAGGTTGGTGTTTTTACAGACTTTTTTCTTATTTTAATTTAATAATAAACCGTAATATATCATTGTAACCTGGCCATAAACTGGTAATGCACCTTCACTGATTGCTAATCATACCATGTTACATTATTATTTTGTAATGTGGTATTGTCTATTTTGTGTTTTATTATTTACTTTTTTATATGTACATGTAGTTTTCCCTATTGTCTTTTTTGTAATTAACTTTTCAAAACATTTTAATACTGTGCATTTTCATTGACTGTGTATTTTAATTGTCATCACAGTGTTTTCTATCCCAGCCAAGTCTGACATAATCTCGGTGTGCATTGAGGACGACAGGGACCTTCGAGTTGACTGCATGGTGGATCCCAAGCCCAATCGCATAAACAGTTATGAGTTTTCCTGGTCGTCCGGCAGCAAAGAGGCAGTGATTAACACCAATGTTTCCGGAGCAGCATCTGAATCCCAGTTTAGGGACAAAAGCTACGTCGAAGAGTTGGAACCTCAAGGATATCGGTTGACAATGACTGGCTACACAGAGACGCTCCCACACAACACAACCTACATGTGCAAGATCTCTGGGAATTCTGCCACAATCACCATAGAAAAAGGTAATGACATTAATTTGCCATTTCAATCTGGAAGTCTGGAATGATCATAACAATTAGACACGCATGATGAGGTACAAATCTATTAATTGCATTTGAACATGAAACATTCATTATGATTTGGCAATTAAACCCTGTCAGAATTACTGTATGACATATGCAGGAGGGATTAGATTAGTTGATGAGCTTGCAAACCCCCCAGGGCCTAGACCCTGGTGACAAAGGAAGCTGAGTCGATAACACGATTAATTAATATGCAGTGATGGGGAGGAGGTGGGTTGCTGCACATAGCAGCTCTGAGAATGCAGTCGTGAAGTGATGCTGATGAGCACAGGTGTGTCTGTGTAGCAGAGGCTCATGAGCTCAGCGCATGTGTGGATTAGAGGGAGTGTGGCAGGGCACTAGGTCTCCCAGTCATCCAGTCTTCTGAATTTCCGCTTCAACTGCATTTTTTTCTTCACAGATTTGCTGTTACCTTGTTCAGCTGTTATTTGGAAGACTTCCTGCATCTGGGTGATGGGTCTCCTCATCTTCCTTCAGCAAATCTACTATTAAGATGCTTTTGATAGGGATAAATGATATACTTAGATTTACATATTAGCCTACATCAAATAAATTACACAACATAACAGCACCAACATGAAATCCATCTACCTTTTTGCCAAGGCAAGGGAAGTTTATTTGTAGAGCACGATTCATACAGAATTAAGGCAACTCAAGGCGCTTTTAATAAAATAAAAAACTTTAAAACCATGAAGCATAGTGCATCAGCAAAAGAAGAATTTGTATGCACAGCTAAACAACTGTTTTAACCTGGATGTTAAGATAGACTCACAATTTCAGGACAATTTTATCTGCATACATCGCACAATATTAATTTGCTGTAAGCATACCGTGTAGGCCTAGTTGAAATCTATATGTGTCTTAGAATAAGAATAACGTTGGTCTTGTGGGGATTTATATTTACTTAGATATGGATAAATTAGAAATAAGGAGAAAAGACAGATGATTACGTTTGTTGATCATGATACATTTTTTAATAAAAATAATTAGGCACATTTTTCTCTGTCTTCTTCCTTCTGAAAATAAATGAAAGAGAGCTTTGAAACCATGGAATATCAGTATCGTTTCATACAACATTGTGTAGTCAATATGTTTTACCCTCGTCCTTTACCGTAGGTAGACCAAAAAATAAAAATGGCGGCTTCCGTGGGCACAAACAAGGCAACGGAATTGTCCAAAGCCGAGTATCTCAAACGTTATTTATCTGGCGAAGACGGAAAAAAGTCGAAGGGTAACGTTAAAAAGAAGCGCCCCAAGCTGCAAGGTAGAGGGTAAGTTGACTAGAGTGCAGCTGGTGATGAAGCTTAGCTGTTGTGCTAACGCTAATGCTAACCCTACGCGGTCGTCTTTTCGAGCCGTGGAACTTAGAATTTAGTTTAATCTTTATTATCTTATCTTAAAGGCTAAAAATAGTAGACGATGACATAGACTGGCGACAAATCGCAAAAGAAGCTAAAGAGAAGGCGGAAGAAGAAGCTGAGGAGGAGGAAGAGCCCGTGGTAAGTTCTAAGTAATAAACGCCAGAAATGGTTTATAATTCACCCATTGAAATATTGATTGAGCACCTACTCATCTTTAATTAATGGAACCAAGATTACTTAAATGCTCAATAATACGTTTATGTTGTTGAAGATGGAGTGGTTCTATTATAATAACATATCTAATTTCCTTTAATGTCCCAGATTGCCGAAGTGATTGATGAGCGACCAGAAGAAATTAAACAGCTTGAACTCTTTAGATCCAGTAATAGATGGAAAATCATTGGAGGTATTTTAGTGGCTGGAGTTTTAATAATAAAACTATAACAAATATGGCTAAAATGTACGATTCCTTTTCAGATGATGAAAATGAGGATGATGCAAATGAACAAGAGACTGAATGCCCTGAGCCTCCTGTATCAGGTCGGACACGTCATGACTCTCCAGATATTTCACCACCAAGACGTGTTCGCCACGACTCTCCTGATGCTTCTCCTCCAAGACGTGTGCGCCACGACTCAGCTGATGCTTCTCCCAGAAGAAGTCGCCATGACTCACCAGATAGGTCGACTTCAAGACAACGTTCAGAAAAGTCTAGCAAAAAAGGTGTGCTTGTCTAGTTAAAATGTAATCTCTTAAACACTAGTAATGTAAAAGCTTTCAAAATAACTTTTTCCTGTACTCTATAGATTCCTCGCCCAATAGGAGAAAGGCTATATCAAGTCAAAAACATTTGTCCAAACATCCTCAATCATCACCAGACAGGAGGAGGCATGACTCTGAATCCGATCAATCACCGCCAAGAAAAAAGAGTTTGAAGAGAGAAGGTTCTGACTCCGACCAGTCTCCTCCAAGACGCAGAACCACAGCAAGACAAGATTCAGACTCTGATCAGTCCCCACCTCGAAAACGACCTCACGGTAGACAGAGCTCAGATGAAGATCTTTCACCTCCTCGTAGGCCTGGACAGTCACATGTGAGCCACAAATCAGTTATTTGATTATCAAGAATGATGAACCAATTCATAAATATTTGGCATATGTATTTATAGGCCCAGAGAATGCTCTCTGGTGGAAAGGCTGGTCTTGTTTCAGTGGATGTCCTGAGGATTGAGAAAGAAGAAAACAGACGCAGAGACAAAAACAACCAACCATTAGAAGGTTTGGAGATGCTTTCTTCAACGATTGTGTCCACAGCGATTGTGTCTGCTTGAGCCATAATGTATGTTTCTATCTGTGTAGATGAATCTCGTAATGCTCAGACCATTTTTCGAGACAAGAGTGGAAAACGGCGGGATTTAGACTCCGAGAGAGAAGAACATAAAAAGAAAGCAGGAGAACAAGCAGCCAAGGATGAAAAATATGCTCAATGGGGGAGAGGGTAAACTGTGTTTGATACGACAGTATTTTAAATGCTGTATTATCCCAAATCCTAAGTAAGGTCTCCAAACTGTTCACAGGTTGGTTCAGGGTCAGATGCATCAACAGAGACTTGAGGATGCCTTGCATGAATCACAAAAACCTCTTGCTCGGCGTCATGATGATGAAGATTTGGACAAAATGTTAAGGGAACAAGAACGAGAAGGAGATCCAATGGCTGCAATGCTCAGACGCAAGAAGGATCGAAATTTGAAATCACAGGGCGTTAAAGGTAAGTTTACGATCTGAAAGATGTACGGATTTCCTTACTAATACAGACACTGTGACATTTAGATTTTGTTTATTTATTTTAACAGAAAAACCCAGATACAAAGGCCCAGCACCACCACCTAATCGTTTCAACCTTCTGCCTGGTTATCGGTGGGATGGAGTGGACAGGTAATCGTGTTTTAAAATGTATACTTGATACAAAATTAAGAATATGTAATCCGCACTCTTAGTGGTCTGATAAATTCATAATCTCTTTGAAAAATGTATACATACAAGCAATGTTCCCTCTAATTTTTCATGGGTCTGAGCCAAAACATAAACCCCCTGAGCGGCACGTGGAATCCTCTGAGCGAGAGACCTC
>JAPMNZ010263977.1:0-11469 GCA_029875035.1 Pomatoschistus microps | reverse complement strand
GAAATAATAATCAATATATATCGTTATCGACCGATATGAACTACTTATATCGTGATAGAGTTTTCAGCCCTATCGCCCAGCCCTAATTTGGATAATGCCAAATGTCTTCATTATCAATGGGAATCATCAGTCAAATTGGGCCTTAAGAAATTACATTGCTAATTCATGCTCATTTGTTTTGAATTAAACAGCACAGTTGGCCATGGTGGATACCTCAGTGTCTCGATCTTGTTCTTTTGCTCCTGCTGGATGTTGTGGGCACGGTGCACTTCCTTCTGCCTCTCCTCCAGCTCAGCTCTTAACTGCAGCTCCATGTGTGCATCCTGGACTTGACCGCTGCCATCGGCCTGTGCAAATAATCTTGCTCATTAGACACAAAACCATCACCGTAAAATGAAAGACCAACGATTGTTGCTTCCTCACGTTATGCCTTTGAGCCATACGACACAGCAGCTCTCTCAGTGCAATCACGGTCTCTTGAAGTGCCCTTTTCTCCTGCTGCCAGCTCATGGGAGGGTTGGGGTCCTCCTGGTGGACAGAGGAGCCGTCCAGAGAGCGTTGTGGGGCTGTGAGGTCAGAACCAGGGGCGTGAGAAGAGTTGTGGCGCTGAGACAGAGTAAGAATTCTGCAGCTCTCCTGGTACACCTTCCTCAACAGCGCCTGCAGGAGAGAAAAGATTTACTGTGAGACAACTATTCAAGATTAGTTGAATAGTTTCAACAACTGACACAGGACATTGAAGTTACTTCTACATTATGTCAGGGGTCAATAGGCGGCAAATGGGGATTCTACTAAAACAAAACATGTTCATGTATACATAATATCAAGTAGGGATTAAAGTAAAAAGAAAAATTGTAGTTATATAGTTATATATAAGCTGAATTCTGCTGAGACTTGCATGCGTCTGAACGAGTGAAAGACTACACACACGCAAAGGTGTAAGAGAGTGTGACCTGAAGTTCTGGGGAGAGCAGCTCCTCGCTGAAGCTCATGCTGCCGGCTGCACTGTCGGTGTTGGCTGTGGGGTTGATGCCTCTGCAGCGGAGATACTCCACAAACTGAGCATCCAGCCGCTCTGTCTGCTCCAGCTCTGCTCTGAGACGGGCCCCCAGATCTGAGCTAACGTCTGTGAATACAGGGAGTACTTTCAAGGTTTGAGATCACAGAGAATTTACAGTTTAAAGTCACAATGAAAGGTACTCATTTGAAAACAATTCTGGATGTGGGATACTCACTGCTTCCATATCCATCGCTGGCCCATTCTGGAGCTGACAGTGAAGAGGTGGAGCCGAGGGGAGAGGACGGCGTGGTGAGGTCTAGTTCTTCTAACTCTTGCACCTGAAATGGAACAAAGCGTAACCGTGACTGTGAGTGACCCTCTCATTTCCACAGTATGTGAAAGTAATGCATGGATTACACACTGAAGAAAAGACGCATATTGATGAAGGAGATCAAGGACACAACAGCTCTCGACTGAAGCAGGACATGCACATTTTAAATACAGTCCCTGGTGGCAGGTTGCCTGGACAATTGGACATTATCCCCTCATAAGGCATTAATGAATTATATTTTAGCTTTGTATGAATGTTGGACAATACGCACTTTTTTGCACAATAATTCTATCTGTCTGCAGATGAAAGATTAAATTGCACAGTGGGAGTTTGAGTATTCCCCTTAACACTTAAGGATAAACATGTTAAACATGATAAATCGATCATTAGAATTTGCCAAGACTCTCATCCCAAGTGCTACAGAGGGGAAATGGCATTCTGCTACAATTGGATACAAAACTAACATGGTAAAGGTGCACTTTATTTATCCCCTTAGGGCAATTTATCCACTAGGGCGTCTCTCAGTATTCACCATACTACGGCGCCCAGAGACCCATCCAGATGCTGATTCTCGATTTGGTCAGGACAACCAGAGCTGGAGGATATTACCTACTGTGCATGTTTTTAGGTAGCATAAACCGTAGCACCTAGAGGAAAGCTACCCAGACACAGGGAGAACATGCAAACTCCACTCAGAAAGGCCCTGTTCGGACTGAGATTCAAACCCAGGACCTTCTTGCTGAGAAGCGAGAGTGCTATCCACTCAGCCACGGTGCCGCCCTCTACTTTGTGCCTTCAATTGGTGTGGTCTAATTGAAGGCACTGAGTTGTAACAAAAAAACATGATTTGACTCAAGTAATATTGACAGGTGTAGTACCTTGTCCGTGTCCAGTGACTCCAGGGTGGAATAGTTAGAGCCTGAGACAGGAGAGTGGCTGCTGCGGGACACCGGCTCAGGGGTGATGGTTCTGGAGTGGGCTGGCTCCATGAGGACTCTGGGGGAGGGTTTGACCGGGGGCAGGTCCAGGCCAGAGGTGTTGTTGAGCACACTGAGCTCAGACAGACGGGACTCCAGGCCGGAGGTGTGCAGGCGCTCGGGGAACCTGTCTAACGAACACTCCAACCTCCGCAGCACCTCCGGAGAGCTCAGGGACACATCGCCGTGAGAGGACGAGATCACATCCTCAAACGGAGTATGGGAAGAATCTAGACAAATAACACATCAAAGCCACAAGATGTAAATTGTTTTGAATCATTTTTACATTTTAGACAAATATTTTAACTGAGTGTTACTACAGCACAAATATTTGGTTAAAAAACCTCTAAAACAAAGCTGCTGGCTGCAATAATACAACTAATAAACTTCTGTCCACATACATCTAGTAAAAAATGAAATAAACAGTTCATTGCTACAAACTCACTATTTTTCATACACTTATTTTTGGCCTTTGTCACATCTTTATCTGATTGGATATGTTGTTTAAGTATCTTTTTGTGAAAAATATTAGACCACAAGACTTTCTGTTGACACAAACAAAATGTATTTATGAAACAAAACAAGTTAGGTAGTCCAACTTTAAATCTCCAAATCTATCCAATTATAAGCAATGAGGAAATCATAGTAGTCCCACTGGTCATTATAGATGTGCTCCCTACCCTTGTGTGTTTGCTGCTGCGAGGACCGGTCATGCTGATAGCGCAGTCTCAGTGTTTGGATTTCTTTGCGATGGTGGATGAGTTCTTCTTCCTGTGCATCCAGATCCTTCTGTTGCTTCTGGAGCTGTGCCTTTAGCTGCTGGTTAAGGCACTCCAAATCAGCTACAGCCTTCTCCTTATCCTGACAAAAACAGAATGCCGTTCAGCTCTAACCACACAAAGCCAACAAAGCTCACACACTACACTCACATGTGCCTCTTTTTGGAGTTTTTCTGCTATTTCTGTGGATTCTTGGAGGTCCCGTTTGACAGTGTTTAGCTCGTTGGATAGTGCCTGATGCTCCACCTCCTTCTCCTTCAACACAGCATCTGCCTTGAACAACGTCTGCTCAGCATGACTCTGGAAGAAATCAGAACGCAAGTACATCAGCAAAAACTTAGAAACAAGTCAAGTATTAGACAAAATATACTGCACAACAAAAAGCATGTAAAAGGTAGTGACCTATGCAAGCGGTACTACAAAACACATCTTCTGCCAACCCTGTGTTCTCTCTCAGGAAAAACAAACTCGACTCTCAGCAGAGAGACGGGCTAAAAGTGCTCCCCCACGCGCTCCTTCCTCATTTTCAAACAACTTCCTTTGTAAAGTGTGCAGTTTAAAAAGGCAGCAGTGATGACGTGGTGCAGCTGTTAACTACATCCAGATGTGAGCCAGCCCACTCAGACTGGGGCCTTCGAGGAAATGTTACCAGTTTAACCCTTGTGCTATCCTCAGGTCAAATTGATCAGCCACAGTCAATAAAATACCCTACATTTTTTTATTTTTCAGCTGAATTTTGTGATTTTTCTGATTTCTCAAAACTTGACCAGTCCTGGGTTATATAGACACTTTTAAACCCTAATTTAGGGTATTTTTTTCTACTTTAAATCCCAATGACCTGAAGGTAGCAATCCCATTCCTAATTGATCATAAAGATTGTTCTATTCCATGTTTCTGCTGGCTTCAGAATAAGCCAGCAGAAACATGGAATCGAACAAAGATTTACAAGAGAAGAAAGGAAAATATCAAGACACAAAGATGACTTCACTTAAAAACTTGATAGGTAATTTGGTCAAAGTATATTTGTGAGAACCACAAAAACAAACAACAAATTTAACCAGTCTGCATTATTACTCTGGAAAAGATCCAAAATGTAGAAAAGGGGAAAAAAATCATGGAATCAGATTTCAACATGAAAAGTTATGGGACAAAGAATCAATAATTGTGAATGCCAACTCATGATGCCTTCTGCAATAAATTGTAAAACTATAATCTGATATTGTGACATCCGTACAGATAGTCATTACGAATCTGGGCACTTTTTGTAAATGAGTTTACAACCGCCAACAAACACTTAATCCTGAATAAAATAAAGATCACCACATAAATGTCATATTGAAGCTAAAGTCTTAATCAAAAAGTCTTAAATCAACATTAATGATTAACAATCATTAATACTTCTTCAATCCTCAGACTGAGCAGATACCGTGGAACCCTTTCTTCAGATAAAACACAAATACAAGTTTGGCTTATCAACTAAAATCACAAAAAGCCAATAATAAAGTTAGAATGGCCATGTTTCACAAATAATGATAACAATAATTCAAACTGCTCACCAGGACATCCTTCTGCTCCACCTCCTGATCCTCTTCCTTCTGCCTCAGGTCCCCCATCAGCTCTTGGACACGGCGTCTCATTTCTTCTACTTCCCGTTTGAGCCTTTTGATCTCCTGCAGCAGCTCCGCCTCCCTTCCCCTCATCTCCTTTTGTTCCGCAGCTCGTTCTTTCGCTGCGGCCTCCAGCGACGTCACCTTGCTCCTCTCCTCGGCAACCAGAGCCTCTGTGCGCACCAGCTCAACCAGTGTCTCTTGGAGCTTCCTCTCCGATACGATCCCCCTTTCTCTTAAATCTCCCATTTCTGATTCCAATCTCTGCTCCTTTGCTTTTAGAACCTCAATCTCCTCTGATCTCGCCACTTGTTTGCTTTGGAGTTCCTTGACTATTGAACGAAACCGCTGGATCTCACCTTGGAGGTCGTTTACATCGTGGGCTTGCAATTTAAAACTGTTGATTTCATTCTCTACAGATTTTAACCTTTCTTCTCGTTCGTCCATTTGAATTTGAAGCCGCTCCAAGTCGTTGCTTTTGCCGTCCAGCAGATTCTGGAGTTCTTCTGCCTTTTCAACCTGTGCCTTTAGCCTATTGGCCATCTCCTCTCCGTGGCCCCTGTACTCCTGCTCCTGAGTGTGCAGTAGTCTCTCCAGTCCCTCCTTTTCGGCCCCTACAATCTCCAGCTGGCTTTGCAGGGCTTTGAGACGGGAGCGTAGGGAGCGCATGGAGGCGGGGTAGCTCACTCCCAGCTCTTGCTTGAGATTTTTGGGCCTGACTCTCTCCGGTTCATGGAGGGTGAGGCGCGGCGGCTCGGGGCTGGGGGCAGGAGAGGGGTTGATGCTATCGCCGTCCTGGGAGTCGCTGACCTCGTGGAGGTTGGGGCCCAGAGTATTGAGCTCGGCCTGCAGGGTGCTGATGATCTCGTGGAGGCGCTCAGCTTCTTCTTGCTTGTCGTGGCGGATTTGGAGGGCTTCGGACTGGAGGTGTTCCACTTGAGAACGAAGGTCGTCAACTTGAGAGTGCAGTTGTTCAGTCTCCAAAGTCTAATAGTAAACATTTGTATTAGTTTGGCACTTGATCGAAATGAGAATTAGTAAAGTCAGCTTTAGACCATGTAGATGTCCTGTTAATCTTATTGACAACATCCATAGTTTTAGTAAATCATAAAATACTGAACACATTTTAATGTATGGTCTGAATACTTTACCATAAACAAACTCCAAAGACACATTTGTACATGTTTAAGATTAGGGCGCTGAGGTGGAAAATGTTAACTTAAAGTCTCTACTCGTTCCACATTCATTCAGGTTTAGTCTTGAATATTTAATCAAAGTTTCGAATTTAGTTGAATTTGAGAAAGCGGTGTACTGCCTGACATCTTGATTAACATGTAACAGTCAGAAGAACAAATTGATTCTATGTTCTTTAGTGTGCAGTAGTAAGTTACCTTGTTTTCTGAACTTTGCTCCTGCTCCTGCTCCAGTCTTTGGATCTCGTTATGAAGTTGATCGATCTCCAAGTTCTTCTCCAGGAGCAGCGCTGTAGGAAACGAGTCCTCTGTCCCTACGTCCTCGGGTTCTTCTTCCCTCTGTTCTTCAAGTATTGTGAGGGTAGACACATTATCCTAGAAAGTACGAGACATTTCAAACTTTCAACAATATAAAGTAATTTGATAAACAATACTTTTCTTGACTATAGGCTTTGTTAAAAGGGTTTGATGTGTTCTTTAAAAAATACCTGGAGAACTGCAATCTGCTCTTGGAGTTCAGTGACGTGAGCCGTGTTCTGAGAAGTGATCGACTCCAGTTGTAGAGTGAGGTGCTTCAGCTCCACTTCTTTGATTCCCAGGGCACTTTGCACAGTCTCCAGTTGACCAAGCAGCTCTTCCACCTTGCAATTGTATCAAATTAGTATTCAATTAGCACACTCATCTACTCTATGACAGTGCATGAAGATGAAGGCTGTGCAGTTCCAGACCTCTTGCTCTTTGCGGTGGAGGTTCTGCTGCGCCGTGTCCAGTGTCTCCCTCAGCTCCTGTGTGGGGTCGTGGCTGTTCTTTTGGTGACAGTGTTTGGTCTCATCCAGTTTGGATTGCAGTGCAGATATCTGGAGTCTGTGAGACAGTTGCTGCTGCTCCAGGGCCTGCTTATCCTGTCAAAGGCACAGGGAGAGTCATGCAACATCACATCAATGTCTGATTATATTAAAGAGTTTGTGCTTCATTATCATACTTGTGTGAGCTCTTGTTCCCTCAGCATCGCCTTGTGCAGCTCCTGTTCTAGTTGGTTGGCAGTTCTGCTGGTCTCGGCACTGTTGAGCAGGGCTTGCTCCAGCTCTCTGATTCTACCGGCCAGTTTGTCAATCTCTTCATTGCGCTCTGCAAGGTCGCGCTGGAATTGTTGGTTAGTTGAAAGCAGTGTGTCATGATCTTGAGTTTTGTCTTTGATCATAGCTTGGAGATTTTCCACCTGCAAAAACACCAGAAAACAATAATTTAAAACCCCAAATACTTCATGATGGCATTCGGAAATCTTGAACCAACAAGCCAAGCTGGATTTGCAGCCAATGATAATGATAATCAACTACAACTACTACAAGCAAGAATATGTATGCATGAGCAACAGGCAAAAGTATGATGATAATTAGGGATGAGATATGAACACTGCATGCACCAGTCACATGAATGAGCAGATGGAATACTACAGTTAGACGCCATACCTCAAAAACCATGTCTTCAAACTACAGCAATCCGTTCAAGACAGGAAAACAAAAGTCAGTGATTAGGAAACAAAACCCTATCGTTTTGGTATTTTTCATTAAACAGTTTAACAAGACCAACCACAGCAGCCAATATTATGATCTTACCTTGAGCCCTTTATTGTCGGTGCAAGTAGTTTGCCTGAGCTGATCTTCCAGTTTTTTGATTTCTTGTTGGAACTCATCTCTTTCATGCTCCCGCTCCACAGCTTGCTCCTGAAAAGTAAAGAAATATTTAAAAATGATTATGCTGGCTGACTTTGCGTGACTATTTTCTGCTGCCCTCACCTCTATGAAGTGGCGATTGTGCTTGAGCTGCTTCTCCAGAGCTTGGACTCTCTGGTGCAGGTCGTCCGTGAGGGCCTTATTGTGCTGCTCCGTCTCCAGGCCCCTCGTCTCCTGATCCTCCAGCTCTCTCTCCAGGGCACGGATTCGCTGCGATAGTGAGCTGTGGTCCTTTTCAGCTTGGCGCTGCAAGTCCGCTCTGTCTTGTGCCAAATGCTCCACTTCAGTCAGTAAAGCTGTACAGAACAATTCAAGAGTTTTAGTTTCTGAATTTGAATTGAATATGAGATTCTTTCAGAAGCCATTAACACAGCAAAACCAGCAATATCCAAAATAAAAGGCAAAAGCTGAAAAACTGCATAGAACTTGGACAACTTTAAATTTCAAGTTTTGGTTTGCACGTCATTCTGTCCAATTCCCACTACGAACAACAATGCAATGCTTACAAGAAGTTAAATAAAGCAAATATTGAATTGTGTAACTTTTGTGACATGTTTTGACATTAATATCTTTAATACCAGATTTTTTTTTTTTTTTAATGTTTTTATTATGTCCTATACAGTGTCCTTGGGTGTCTAGAAAGGCGCTTATAAAATGCAATATTATTATTATAAAATATTGTATATGAAATAGTGAATATAAATATTACTATAAAAATTAAAGTATATCTATTTTAATGCTCCAACGATGATTTCTTAGGACAGTAAGAAGGTACCAGTACATGTTATTTTCTAAAATGTTTATAACTGTAATAAAGCCACACTCAGCCACAGCACACCTCCTCTCCTCCCCCCTTCAACACAACACTTCACGCTGACCCACAAACCTGTGACTTGATCTAATTTGAGACAAAAGTCTGTGGAGGCTCGACGCATCTGAGCACAGACATTACATAAACATATGGTCACAAACTACAAAATCCACGTCCCCACTTTGAAAGGACAACATTAGTGCATTTACCCTTTTCCCTGTCGCCCAGGTCAGCGGACAGGTGCTCCTTCTGCCGTAGCAGGGCAGCATGCTCCTCGCTGAGCTCCTGGTTCTTGCACCGCAGCATCTCCAGTTCTTTGGCGAGGTTTTGAGTCTGATGTAGTTTGAGCTTCAGGTCCTCCAGCTCCTCAGCCAGCCTCTCCTCCTGGGCTTCCTTTTGCTGCACAGACTCTTCCAGGATTGCCTTCTCTGCCACAAAACCTTGCACGAGTCCTAAAAGCGTAGAAGAATCACAATAAGAGTGTTGAAACGGCCATGGCGCGTCTAGTTTTGTGAAGAGATGGGGGAAAAGCTTACCCTCGGCTTTGTGCAGCTCGAGCTGGAGCTGGCTCTTCTGCTTGGCCTCCTCATTTAGCTGCTCTATCAGGAGCTTGTGCTGCTCGACCAACTGCGCAGAGTCATCCCTGCCACGAGTGAACTTCTGCTCCAGGGACAGATGCACATTATGGGTCTCTTCCAGCTAAAAATAGAACATTTTATTCAGGGGGTGAGTAATATGGCGCACAAATATTACGGTCACCAATGTCAGGAACATGCAGCACATTAAACAGACAGATGTAGAACGCTTCCTGCCTCATGTTGCATCAATGAAGAAAAGACGGTATACACTAATGGTTTACGACACTCATTCGTTTTATGGTTATGGCCAGTCTGGTTTAGAAGTAAATGCTTAGTCTAAATAAATTCTCCATATACGCACACAAAAAGGGACAGGGTAAACCACTTTTATATGTCCAATTGTTTTTTCTTCTCCTTTATCCACACTTCAATGTAGCGATTTATGCATAATTGAGTCTTTTATTATCCAGAATTCAACATCAGCTTCAGTTCCATTTATCACACATTCGAAATGTAGGCAATAAGCCATAAAAGAAAAGAAAATACAGTTGGCCGCTTTTTAGCCATGTCCAACAATGTATTGCGTGAAAGTAAATTTTTAAACCATTTCTTTCGGCCCAGATTTTCCACTCATGTCTATTTTTATTGCAGATCTCCATGTACAGTAAATGATGCATTTTTCTATATTATAATAAAATGTATTTTCAAAAGGAAGATAAAGACGAAACACACCCCTCCCCCACCCAGGTCAAATATTCCAAATCTGACCTATTTTAAGATTTTGAAAGGGAAACTTTTTTACCAAAGCTCTCAATCATGATCTGTAAAAGATGATTGATGATGAGGGTACCTGTGTGTTGGCCTGGTTGAGCAGGTCCAGCAGTGTGCTCACAGCACGGTGAAGTCTTCCACTCGCTGAGAGCGCGGCCTCCTCGCCCTCAAGAGTGAGGTTTGAATCTGACACCAACAGGCTCTCACAGAGAGTGTGAGTCAGCTCCAAGTCCTCTGAAGACAAGTCATATACTGGAAAACACAACAGATGCATATTGTTGATCAGGAATGTGATTATCTGAAAGAATAGCAGCAATTAGCAAATCCAAGATTGATGTTTATTTACTTGCATTTTTTTTCTTATTCTAATGATCAGAAAATTACATTTGTAAAGAACTCTATACACAGGTTACAAAACGCAGCGTGTTATTTAATTAGTGAATGAAGTTCATATTGCGCTGTTGTATAACCTACCTGCATGTGCATCTTTGTTTGTTATAGAACTCCTCTGTTTCACTTGTACGGAGGTCGTATCGTGTGCACTGACTTTTTGACCAATCAACTCCTCTGTCGCAATTGTGCTCCGCACCATCTCCACAAACACCCTCCTCAGCTTCTCATTACAGGAAAGTAGAGTAGTCCTATAGCAAAAGACACATTCAAATGAAATAAAGTCTATATTCTTGAAGGTAACAATGATACAAGACTTACTTTTCCCGTTTAGCAGCCTGAAGGTCGTCTGTGAGCATCTTGAGCAGGTTTCCCCCCTCTTGGCTCTCCCTCTCTCTGCGCTGGAGCAGAGAGTCTAGCGTCTCCATCTCAGAGCGCTTACCCTCCAGTTCTCCCTGCAGACAGCCAACCTCTTCTCGGAGCTGGAAAAAAAAGATAGTTCAAATATTTACAAACCAAAGAGGTGCAGTCTTAGTCTTTGTTGTAGCTTATACAGCACGTCACCTTGGCATTGCTCACCACAGAAAAGAAATGCTTGGTTCCAGTTGATCATTTCCCTCCCTTTTTCCCTCTCCTCTTTGCCCTGCCCCATCAAACACCTCTCCTTAAGACACCTGCTTCAACCAAACAATGGTGCAGCCATGACAACAGGCCCCTCCCACTTCTCAAGCATTAATCCAAACTAAGCAGAGAGGCAGCAGGATTTTTGGTAAAACATCAAACAAATATGATCTAAAAAAGGGAAATCTGCCCAAGTCATTTAGAGCAATCATTAGCAACTGTGTCACAAAAAAAGAAAAAAAAAGCTGTTATGCTAATAACTTATTTGCAGATAATAATTTTATAATATTATAATAATATTTGAAGATAATAATGTGGGAATTACATATCAATTTAAAAGTTCACTAATGTTGGATTTATTTGAATCCTCAAATGTAGATTAGAAATAGACATTTTCTGATTATTAGCAGAAGGACTGTTTCACCTACCATCTATGCCACCCATGTATCTGTCATTCCAAAAACTCTAGGTAGACAAGTTGAAAATATAAGAAACTTTTAAAACCCATACATGTGAATCCTCAGCTGCCTACAGTAATCAACCAAGAGCAGGTGTAAAGAGGTTTTAACAGGTTAGGACGTTTACACAGAATATACAAGTGAACATTATGGCAGTTTAATTCTACTTTAATATTAACTACTTTATATGTTTTTAGCATTGCATTTCATGTGTTTGAAC
>JAPMNZ010263430.1:0-11910 GCA_029875035.1 Pomatoschistus microps | reverse complement strand
CATATATACACATACAACTACTACCATGGGCTGGTGATAGAGAAACATTAAAAGAAATGAAAACTATTTTCTAACTTGTAACTTCTATTTAAAACAATGAGTTGTTTGAGATTCTGTTGTGGAAAATAGAAAAAAAAGGCTTGATACACTGGGCATTCAATGTGATTTTTACACGATGATAAAGAATGCAGTGATTCAGAAAATATTTATACAAGAAGCCTTTCTTTTAACAAACCACAAAAGGTCAGTGTTGATCTTTACAGGTTAACCTTGTAAAAGCACCAACATTTGTACTGTGCCAACTGTTATAAATGCAATAAAAAGATTTTTGGAGGAAAATAATGTATTAGAGAAACGTTTTTCATGTATTTCCAATGTGTACCGTAACCAACAGCAAAACGAGTTAGACACTGCAGTAAGATGCTGCAGCTTTACTTTAACCCTGAGAGTGCTGAATGACTCAGAGCTGGAGAGTGGCGTAAGACAATGGTAAAATTTGATCATTAGTGGGTTTTTTGATAGTCTGTTTTCCATGTTTGGTAGCCAGACTGTGTGGCTTCTCTAAAACCAGATCATCAGATTGAATTGTATGTAGATCTTTGATGTGTTTTATACTAGTATAGGATCAGGGCAATCATAGAATCAAAGAACGCAATGATTATTACAAAGATAGAAAATATTTGTTTGTCTCTAAAACAATTGGTTAACGAAAGCAATAGTGAACTTGAAGATATTTGAATTAGAATAACACGAAGACAAACAATTATTTGCCACTTTGCAATAAATATTACAACATGTTTGAGCAACTATTGCAGTCAGACGGGATGAAAACTTGTAATGTCATTATGTTGCAACGTTGCCGTGTTTTCCTCCAAGTCAAATACAATCCGGCACCTGGAATTCTTAAGGATCAGTTCAGTAATAAAAAAGTTAAAAGTACAAGCTGGCCACTTAAAAAATACTAGTGAAAAATACACTTTCAAAAAGAAAAGAAAAAAAAATAACGTATTGGTTAAAATACAAAAGTGTATCAAGAGTAAAATAGGCATGTCAACAATGTGCAGCACTGAGAGCAAATGTGATGCAAGAGTGCCAACTACAGATGGAAGGGGGGATATACGGTCTGGTTACCATGGTCTATATTAATATGACCAGAGAGTACAGAAAGGGTGTGGTTTGAAGCAATTGTGTTGAAAATAAAATGGATGTTAACTTTCTCAATTCCCTGTTGATAAGAATGGACAGGACAATTTGACAACTGGAACAGGAAATTGTAGTTAGTGACGCAGATGTGATTAAGAGGATGTCTGGAACTAGGTTAGCCCCATTTGTAAATATAGTGAGTGCATAGACTGTTTTCACCAGGTATTTTAGACTAAATTGTTTAACGCAATGATTTTTCCTTGTATGCATAAACTAGTGTGCCAGTGGAGCAGACGAGGGCTATTCTAAGCAGGCCTCCAGCTAGTGATTCAGTGTTAAGTCAGAGCCCCAGTCATATAATCCTAATGTCAAATTGAGACACTGGACATTAATGGTTGAAATTTATTTTTTCATGCCAAAGCTTTAAGATTTTTCTTATATTAAAATAGATTCAAGTTGATGCTTACTTGCCAATAATTTGCCCATGTAATAGTAGTACACAAGGTAGAACAACAAGAGGCATTCCTTGGTGAGATTTTATGACCCCTTTAACAGGCAAAAAAATATTCCTGATTTTTCTTAGCATCCAGTGCAAACGTGAAGGCTTACTTTCATTATCCTTTCGACTAATAGAAGAAAAGGTGTATGTTGCTGGCAGTTAATCATGTCAACTGAGACGCAAAAGGGACGCTCGCCTGTGGGTGATTGGAGCGTGGGGGCCATGATAGAACAAAATGTGACTACATAGAAGAATACACAAACAAGAAAAGATGAAGCCACCGGTAGAGGAATCTTGATCAAGAGTTCCGCACCACCAAGGATAAGAGCTCAGAATATCACAGAATGGCAGTTACTAAAAGTACCCGAAAGATTGAACAATAAAACAGTAAAAAATTGAATTGCACATTTTATTATGTAAATTGTATGGATGCACAGCCAATTTTAAAAATAGTAATCATGAGAAAAAAAGTCCAAGCCAGTAAAACATGTGATTTAAACAATATAACAATATAAATAAACAATTACAAAAATAGAAAGATAAAAAAGATGATTATGTGGATGGACCAGTCTAAATCAAACGACAGGATTCACAATTATTTACCCTCAAAGAGAAAATATTTAGTCATAATACTATTTAGTATATAGTCATATAGTATATAGTATATATAGTTATATGTTTTGAACCTGCTCTGCTTTTGAACCAGCTCTGCTTTTGAACCACAATATAGCATATGTCTGTCCTAAATCATTTGTTTGGGGTTATTCAATTAATTTAATAAACAGTTGGCACATTGTAATCTGCATCTTACAATATTCAGAGTTATTTGTTTTATGAAGATCTCGCGACTTCCATTTCCATAAAATAGTTAAGGTATGAAAAATTAATCATAAAGGAAATATGAGTTTTTTTCTTAACAGCTGTTAAAATCTAAAACATTATTTATTTATATATGGAAGTAGCATGGTGCTTAATCTGTTGCAGCCACCTAATGCAACTGCACATAGTCTTTAAAGAAACCGAATTTTAAAAAAGACGGAAAAAAAACAATGGGGCAAAACTTATTAGAAGTTGCTGCAGGTGACTGTATTACTGTATTGCAGGGGTTTCAAACCGGTTCCAGAAAGGGCCATGTGGCTGAGACCCCTGCTGTATTGGAACTGCCAAAGCTTACAGTGAAGGGGTTCACAGTTCTGAAAAATGTCATTGTTCCAGTGCAACTGTTTTTTATTTTTTTATGGAAAGTAAAACTAGGGTGCTGTCTTTACTCATTCAGACATGTTCGTGGGCAACCTGGAATAAACTAGAATTCTATATTCTAAAAACGTCACATATTTTATTGCACCCTGACCACAGACATTTAGAACAACATATTTCAGAAGGACAAGGACGTCCCACTAAAAAATATGTTGTGAGCCCAGAGAATAAAATGACCTTGTCTAGCTGTTACAATGAAACCTGCTCAACAGGGGACTCAATTAGGCAATGTTGGTTTTTCCCCCTCCCCCACCAAACTCAGTCTGCCATGTCTGTGCCAGTTATATGCCTATATAATGGTTAAAGTAAGGGATGAAAGCTAGAGAATTTAACAGCACTCACAAACTGCACCCTCCGCCTCCAGAGATCAGCAGGTGCTCTCAAGTTGTCCAATAAGGTCAGAGCCTTGTCATTATCATCTATATTAGAAGGCTGCAGACAATTGATTAATCTGATTCAATCCTGGTTGAGTCCTGGTTCTGACCAGCTCACAGTTGCCTTTGAAAACAACTAAAATAGCAAAACACTCATATCTGTGCACATTCCCACACAGATGGAGGCAATGCGTACATTGCAAATGCTGCATGCAAAAATATAATCATGTTTTCTGCGTCCCCCTCTCACTCTGTGTATAGCTGCCTTTTCCCCATCTTGTTGTTGCCTCGTAGTTAGTATCTCTCCTTCAATCCTCGCGCTGGGCTCCATAGTAGCTTCTCTGTTCTCATGCTCTATACCAGGGCTGCATCGGAAATCAGCATCCATGTGGTTTTAAAATGACCATTTATGAGATTTCACTAGGGTCAAATGTTAGGAAGGATAATTAAGGGGATGTTTACAGTATGAATGTGTATATAGCCCAGGTCCGACAGACCAGTCCTATGGTGCAGGTCGGGTTTATTTTATTTGTTTAAGTAACACATGGGCATATGAATGTATTTGGGAGCATGGTTAAAATATATGGACATGTAATCTTTGGATATTCATTCCAGAAATCTCTGTATACAATCAATATAGATTATGTTGTTGCTTTATCAATATTGAACCTTAAGGTGTCATTTTTTGTTCACAAAACCTTCATAGAAAATGTAGGGAGACTTGTGGGAAAACATGTCCGTCCTGTGTTAAAGATGACCTGTGGCAACTTTGCCACTTTAGCACCTAAAAGGGTTTTGAATGATCACATATCTATATGTAGGCTATAAAAGTATATATATTTCAGCAATAGTTTGGCAGATTAAAAAAATATATATTACTGCCGAATTTTGCTTTTGGAGGTGGATGGAAAACAGCGGTCTGTTTGGATGCAAGGATTCTCATAAAGTACACCAAAAAGATCCTGCATTCTTCTTATTACTGCACAAGGCAAAACACTTTTTTTTTAACTGCAAATGGCAAATAAACTTAATCTGAAATTGTGCACAGCTTGTGTATGAATTGGCATTAAGACTTTTGAATTGCGTCGTCAGCCATCTTATGGGGACCAACTGTGTAGACAGAACTGACTAGAACTATTATGTGCACTTACAATGCACCTGAACACATTAAACTGAAATACAATGCCGTCCTTCTTTGAAGCCATACGGTCTAAAACTCAAGACCAATCAGAGCGCTTCTTCTGTGGCATCACAAACAAGGAAGAACTGTTCACTCTAGAGGCTTAGTTCTTCTGCTCATTTGCGCCACCTCCTGTCTAATGGCAGTAACAAGATAGATGGCACCCTCTTTATCATTTTCAATACATACTTTATGTTTAAGTACTGCTCATACTTAGATACATGGCAGTGGAATCAAATTTTAGAACTAAACTGTTTTGAGAGCTAGTGAGTTGGTCATGTTTGGATAGTTTTTGGTTTGAAAGTGATTAGAGATGCAAAGTATATTTCTGTTTATGCTTTAACAAACTGATTCAAAAATGTCCCATATATTTGTCGTTGACGCAGTGAAATGGTAAAGGAGGGAAGATGCTTTCGAGTGAGCAGAGCAGTGCATTCTAGAGACTTGGCAGGTGCTCGCCCACCCACTCTGTTGGCATTGATGGCGAAAACTGTTTGCTCACAGCAGTACATGCATCTATTAGTATTGTTCCAAGAAATGGCTCCCAGTTTGGGTGTGATACTATATTTGAAACATTTGCTCAGCCCATGTTATCCCAAACCACATGCTTTAAAAGGTAGCTGCCGACACCATGTTGTTTTTCTAACTTCATGCAGGTTTGTCCAGAAGTGTGGGGAGTACACAAGACTAGTATAAAAACACTACAGATTAAACCAGGTGTTCTTTCTTCTAAAATGAGACACGTAAATGGCTCAATTGCCTCTAAAGTGGGAAGCTTCCTACTTGATGAGGTGGTATTAAATATATAAGCTGTTGTTGCCGGATGTCAGAAGACTAACAGATACAGTAGCTCCACCAGTTCCTCTTTGTGCCTGTAATATCGCTGAGGTAAGTCATGTATGAGCCACAGCCAAAACTCCTTTGCCTGTGTGCCCCTTTTCCAGAATTTCAATTGACTATCAGATCTATCTTTAGAATGCAAGTTCTTATTCTCCCTCTAGTTATTTTAATTTTATCCTAGTCCATGCTGTGATTTTCTTTTTATTGTATTAAAAGTTTATTTTGTGCCATTCTCTGAGATTTCCCTCACTCGTTCACCAGTTCCATTTGGTGATACCTGAAACTCGGCCATGTAATATACATGGTGTTTTCCATTATATTTTATCTTTTTTCTTCCCTTGAATGTGATATCTACCTGCACATTTGAGATTTGTTTAAACAAAAAAATGATACCCCTCATACTCTTGGAACCATCATAAAAAATCCTAGACTGTAGCAATAAACCCAGAGTTTGAGAATGTGCAGTAGAGAGCATTATCCTGTTGCCCTCAGTGATGAGGGCTGCTGTGCCCTTCATGTAGAGACAAAAGCTACAAAGAATCACTAGTCCCCAAGCACAATGTGTGCCTGTGCCTTTGCTTTGTCTGTAGGGTATGCTTATCAGAGTGGACAGTAAAGCTGCACTCTATTCCCCACACACACTAAACACAAGGTCACCCTTGTAAATAAGTGCAACCTAAAAGTAGTACGCAAGCTTGTCAGTCTGTTGTAGTTAATCGAAGACTTGTTTTAGGAGATTCGAGTGGCTCAATGTACGTTCAAAAAATCTCTCATTGGACAGCTTTAAGTAATGATTATAAAATATGTGTAATAGATATCAAAAGACATTATGTAAAATTCATGGCAGAAAATCTGGTTTTCTTTAGCTTTTTTGAGGTTTCAATTTAAGGGTGGTGATTTCAGAGAATTGTAATCACGAAACACAAGGGCTTTGCATAGTTCTCAAGAACAGATCAACATAACTTACTTGCATTAAATATGAATTCACATCCATGTATCCATTTAAACGTCAAAGCGGGAGAGAACCTTTTAACTGTTCAACAGCAACACGGAAATAAAATAAAAGACCAGTGTGTCTCATTCTTTTGGAGCTGTGACCCCTATAATAAAAAATAAATGCCTTTGTGACCCACACAAAGATTGACCCAGATGGGTAATGCATAGCTGATGTTTGACTGCCTAATAAAAAAAATAGGCAATTTAATTAAATGTTTTTTTTTTAATCTAGTGCCAATGTTGACTGGTCTTACCACACTATTGTTCTAATTTAATTTTGTACTATGGTCTGGATTGGCTCCATTGAGCTCTGTTAATGGGTAGGAGGGGTTAACTCCTTTTGAAGATTGAAACGATTGGATCAAAGTTTATTGTTTAGTATGTTATGCGCCCGAGTGAGTTGATAGCGGCAAAAGAGATGTTAGTCTAGGTGCTAAATGCTAACGGAGCCCGCCGGGAGTAGAGCCATAACATCTTTGCCAGCTATGAAATCTGCTAAACATTCCTTTTGCTCCAGCTTCAATTTCTTGATATTTGGCAGCAATTCAGCACAAACTCTGGACGTCACGACATCTACCTACCTACAACACCCGCCTCTCCCGAGTCGCTGATTGGGCGGATGGGATACAACTGAGGTAACTACAGACGCAGGGATCAGACCCAGACGCACATGTAGGGAAATAATAATTGGACAGAGTTTAAGGGTGTCTAAGGCCAGACTAGTGCCAATGCTGATGTGAGTAGGCAATGGAACACATTATAGAGGTCATTATAGAATGTCTTTATGCATTATATTTTAAACAGAAGAATGCGTTTAAAATCACCCCACTATGAGATCAAGTTTTATCAATTACATTTCTAAAGTGTGACTAATAAGAATTTTTTTAAACTAATTGACAGTGCTAATATTTTGCCAATTTAGTATAAAACAAGTTAGTGGAAGTTGATTTATGTATGAAAGCAATAGCTTCACAACACAGATGCCCCAATGGAGTGATGAGTCATCAGCATCAGGCTCCTGACCTAACACGTGCCAAGCTTCCGCCACTGCAGAGATTGTACACTGCAGAGCACTGCCAGCGCCACGTTCTGCTGGTGGCTTTATGTAGAGGTTATTTATGGCTACTAAAGTTATGTTTCGGATTTCGAACAAAAGCATAAAGAAATTATTTCTTTTCATCCACGATAGAATAGGAGAATGCAATGTGGAGAACAAACAAAATACCATTTGTGTAATTTTCCAAACAACCAAATTCAAATGAATAGTTTGTTGGTATGTATTCTCACCTCAAAGGCTTTTAAAGAAGATCTTGGTTACTTGTGTGGCACAGATTTACCAATACATCTTACTTTGCAGAAAAAAAACATTGTCCTGCTACCCTTATGTGGTGTTGAGGTCTCCAGCAACCCGTTTCAAGGTTATAATAACTAATTAAGTATATAATATAAGTATAATAATAGGCATAACATAACACGCAAAACTAGGTTTTACGATTTTGACATTTCTGAAAGTATCGGCAGAATAAAATGTTACATCTGCAGGGAAAAACTATATAAAATTCAAATCTTTTCTCACATCAAAGTATGTGAAGTATGTGATCGTCTTAACTTCTTCCCACTCCTTTTCGAGCTGAGTTTTTGTCAGATTGCGCAACAGATCTTTTGGTGCGGAACCCTGTACAGCGATCGTTAGTGCTAGCTGTTTTGATTAGCATGCATTGGCTTCAGGTGGGAACAGCTTTGTACAAAGATAAAACGTCAACATGATCGTTCCCTAAAAGATAAGTATTTGAATACCTGCATGCAATGAGGTGACCAGAGAAAAGTCAGATTTTGGCTCAAAGTTCGTAGAATTTTACAATCTGCCATCAAGCAAGTTCATGCCTCGCTTCTGTTAGGGTTAGCCCAGGGTGTGCCCAGGGAAGATGTGGCTACAGTAGTATCGAGTGAAAGAAAATTGCCAAGTGAATGCTCTTGGGGTGTCCAAAAAAGTGCATCGTGCTCCAAGAGAACCCCCTAAAGGGAACGCTGACGTCTTCTCCAAATCTACAAACCATATGTGGACAGGTTGGGCGAACTCCCATGAACCATCAAGTACCCCATGAAGCATGAAGAGCTGGTCCAGTGTTCCGCGGCCGGGACAAAAACCACACTGCTCCTCCTGAATTCGAGATTTGTCATCAAACAAAGTCTCAGTACCTTGCAGTGGACCTTACCGGGAGGCTGAGAAGGAACACATCCTCTGGCCTCCTGTCTTGTAGAGAGGGACCCCCACCCCGGTCTGCCACTCCATTGGCACCGCCCCCGATCGCCACACAATGTTGCAGAGACATGTAAGCCAAGACAGTCCTACAACATCCAGAGACTTTAGATAGTAAGGACAGATTTCATCAACTCCCGGAGCCTTGCCACCCACCTTGGTGGCTACAGCCAGGGAGAAGGAAGTATCTATCCCAGCCTCTGCCACCGAGACTGAGGACGTGACGGGATTGAAGAAAACCTCAAAGTATTCTGTCCACTTCCCAACAACCGTCAGGCATCTCAAGATGCCTGACGGTTTGCCAGAATATCTTCAAGGCTGACCGATGGTCATGCTACAAGGACCCTCCAAACTCCTCCCAGTCCTGGGTTTTTGCCTCAGCAACAGCCCGGGCAGCGGCACGCTTGGCCTGCCTGACGGGACACCTGCCATCCATCATGGAACTTCAGCCTGACAGCATACAACTTTGATCGAACAGCTATTAACTGTCAGTTTTAAACTTCACATGTTGTATTTTAACTTGCTTTGCTTTGTCTATGTTTTTTCTGTCTTCTTGCGTTTCTTCTGTCTGCTTTGTCTTCCTTCCATCTACTATTCAATCTAATTATCTTTGTATTGGCATGACTGTTTTTATTGTTTATTATGCTGACTGTGCAGCACTTTGTAAACATTGTTTTTGAAAAATACTATACAAATAAAGATGTATTATTATCATTATCATATATTATTACTAGGGCCGGGACTTAAGCGCGTTAATTACGATTAATTAACGCCACAAAATTAGCGCGCTGAAAATAAAATGACGCATTTAATCTTTTGTGTATTTTTGTACCGCAGAACCTATGTCAGTGGGTGAGTATCAGACTGACTGCTTATACTGAAGCACCAACTTTAGCTCTCTGCGTTTCTCCTTGACTTTTTTAATTACAAGAACTGTGACAAGTCAGTCAAGTAAGTCACAGGAGAGAGTTTCTTTGCTCAACTCGTGTTTCTATAAGACATTGGGAGGGCAGTTTTGAAACATTTCTTTAACCTACATGGTACACTGAGAGTCTAGGACCCTATCAATTGACAGGGTGAGCTCAGTCATGGTGCAAACACGTTTTTTTTTTTTTCGGGCTGCAATGGTGCAAATACTTAACAGTCAACAGACTTGGATTGAGTGGATTATTTTAGCTGATCCAACCTTAAGCATTAAAAAAGAAGTAAATATAAAATCGCGAGTAAGAGCATCTCTTATTCAATGGTAAACTAAAAATCCATGTGAAAAAAATTACTTCTCACTGTTCTCAGGTCAAATATGTATATGCTATTGAAATGTGATTAATCAAGATTAATTAGATTAATTTTTTAATCGCGCCCCGGCCCTAATTATCACCACTACAGTTAAAATACTGTAAAACAAACGCTTGAATGCCACTGACTGATTTCTTATGTGATCCAGTTTTAGCATAGTTTAGACAATTGCCTTCAGCAGTGAGATGCAGCTGGAGGCTGCTAGAGATGGTAATGGTTTTGATGGATGAGACCCTGCTAATATTACTAGTTAAAGTTCTGTGAAATTAACAGTACAAGAAAATCCTGGGGTTTACGTCAGGTGTCCTTCACATAAACCGCCACACATGAAAGTGTCAGGATAACACAAGATTTATATTGATGTGAATGGGGCAATTAAGAAAAAGGAAATAACTTGAGTATGATGTTTACCAATGTGTTTCACCTTTTCCTCAGAATTGCGCACTGCCATTTCAGATGCACACTGGAAATGGGAGCAGTGTCTGTCAGAGATTAACACTACAGAGAAGCTACTGAGAGATGCAGACAGAACGAGGAGATTAAAGTGAGGATAGATAAAGGAGAAATGAAGACAATGTAGAAACAGATAATCTAGGTTTGAAAACATATCTTCAAGGACTACTTTACGGCATGCCACAGAAATTATGAGACAATCAAAGTAATTTGAAAAAAGATTAAGAACCATGGCAACAAGTGAGGCAAGAATGCAACACAAGAATCAAATCATCGTTAGAAATACATCCCTTATTTCTTCTGTATTCAATACTTCAACATGATGGCTTTAGTAATGGATTTTGAAATAAATTATGAATCAGACTCGAGACAATATTTCTGTTCTATATTTTGTAAATTATTATTTTTACTGTTCGTCTAGTTTATTCTAGTCTAGAATAGTCTATTTAAAACTATTTTGGATTTAGTATATTGGGAGTGAGTGCTTCACCAGGCATATGTCATATGAAGACACTTTCTTGAATATATGAATATATTCATGATTTGCATTGGGGCGCTGTGAAAGTGTTTAAATGTTTTTGCTTGTATGGCATGGGTTTACAGTTCTCTTCAAGGAAAATCTGCTTTGTAATTCAACTGAGACCAGGTCAAGTCAAACTTATGATACAAAAATAAAACTTAAGCAATGTCAATATCAAATTACAGTGATTTTGGAGTGCTTCTCCAACTTTTAACTTAAATGCATGGAATGGCAAACATGTTTTTGTGGGAGATGGGACATATTTAACCCATTAAGGCCCGACACACCTGGTAAAACAGACCTGTAAAACCTATGGCCGACTTTAGAACCACCCTTCAAAACCCTGAAGTTTTCCTGAAATTCAACGTCTACTAAATTATTGATATCTCGGCCTCTGTAGCAGATAGAAACATAATTTCAAAATAATTTGAGAGCTGACACTTGTGGCTTTCGATAAGCAGTATATTATTAGAAACCTTCAGTAGAATAATAAAAAAAATATTCAACGTCCACACAGGAAAGGTATTAAAACAACTAAAAATAATGTGAGACTAACAGTTGTTTCTCTAGCCTGGCCTAAGCCATCCGTACAGTCCGCTCAATCATAATTTCTTTGCATGTAACGTCTGGGTCTGGGCACTGTGTTAGCGATTACATCGGTTGAATTCCATCCGACCAATCAGCGCGCACGGGAAGCAGGTGTTGTAGTTAGATGTGGGTGACGTCACGAGTTTGCACCAAACGGACTAGTTGTGGTTTGGCAATGGCGAAGAATGCGATAGTAAAGTATTCCAGTCTGGTTCAATCAAGAAATTGAAGCTGGAGCAAGAGGAATGTATAAAAAAAGTAATTGCTGGCAAAGATTGTGGCGCTACTCCCCTCGGGCTATGTTAGCGGCAAAGGATGTTGTTATATGTCAACGCTTCACTGGGGCACATTACATACATGACTAGGGATGCACCGATCCGATACTGGTATCGATATCGGCGCCGATACCAGAAAAAATACTGGATTGGATATCTGCGTGGAGAGCTGCCGTGTGCAGCCGATCCATTTCCTGTCTTTTTTTATTTTTTTATTTTTATTTTTTTT
>JAPMNZ010262247.1:0-10954 GCA_029875035.1 Pomatoschistus microps | reverse complement strand
GTCTTCATGCTGAGTTTAAAGCATTCCAGATGTACTAGGAAGGAAAATTATGGCCTGACCGGGCAGGCTTTGACCCATACCTCCATGTTTTCTGACAGTTCTGAGTCAAGAAAGAAAGATGCCATTAAATTTGCCCGAGGCAACGTAAAACTACCCCCAGTACATGCTCGAATGTACAAATGCTAGTCTGACTTAGTTGTGGCTACTAACAAGAATAAGTAATGAACATGTATACTTAGGTTTGGTGGTAGTGACAGTCTCTCAGAGAACAAAGATGGGAGGTACTCACCTGCAAATAAAAAGTGAGTTGCATAGCTGCATTTGCATTCATGTAAAGCTTCACTCCTGGAGTTGGACAATATGCAAAAAGTATGTACAATATATGTAAATGAAATTATTTTTGAGGACGATGCACTGTCAAAGAGATGTAAAAATTGAACTGAAAAAACATAATGTCCAAGTGTAAATACATGATAAAACAGTATAGACTCAGACTTATTAATTACTACTTACTTAATACTTACTTATTGTATTTCACTAAATCAAGTAATAACAACATCGTCTTATATATAAGGATATCCTACTCACCTAACCCAAACCCATAATTATTATACATTGAAAAAAGTATTCGTATTAGAACTGTTCTGTGCCATTCTGACTTGAACACACACTGGCTCAACATCACCCTCTTCTGGCAACTGAGAAGAGATACACGTACGGCCATGTCACTGCACCGATTGGCAAATGTTTTCAGAAGGCAAAAATAACATAAACAATGATAATAATGAAAATAATAATAATAGAAATAATATTAATACCCTTATTCCACAATTATGTTATAATGTTGTAAATAGTTTCTGTTGTCATCACAGTTTATTTGTTTATGTCTGTTCCTGCTTTGAGGTCACTGCCTGGTGGTCTCCAGGTCTTACCACCCACAGAGGCTGCTACTGTCAGCCCATAACACGCCTCAGATCCTCATATTCTCCATTCATGTCACCCCCTGAGGAACTGCCTGCTAATGTCCCTTACGTGAAGCCAGTGTTGTGTTAAATCATCACCTTGTGACTTTAGTTGACCAGGAGATGGACATACTTAAAATAGTCCTGTAGATGGTTAAGGGCACTTTTCAGCTGTTGAAAGTCACAAGTCACAATAGGAATGTGTGAACTGTGAACATCTTTAATTTGTGGGCCCTGCTAGCAGTCTAGTATGTATAATTCATTTCAGTTTAAAATGTATCAAAAGCAATCTCTTTTATATTATACAGGGTGTATTCAAGATACAAAACAAAATGACGAATCAATTATTTAGAAATATTCAAACTCAAAGATCAATTACTCATTTTTTGATATCACAAATTATAATTTTGAAGTGATAATGAAAATAATTCATTGTATACAAAAACTGCGTTTGTATTATTATGTTCCCAGAACAACTGTCTGCAACTGTCTTTTCAAATGCTAAGAGTCCCCAGTGGTAACTAATGTGTGATAGCAACTGCTGCCATAATCACACGCCCTATTTTAACCTATGTGAAGTCATCATGTCCAAATGTAAGCCACTCCAGGAGGCTATGAATGAACTTCAGCTCCGTCACGCTGTCCTGCCCTGACTCCAGCCATGTCGGAAACACAAATCACTGCCAGGAAAAGAGACACAACACTAAACGCCTTCTTGAAATCTCTATGGGTGGTCTTTGAATCATACTGCCCCCTGTTGGACTCACAGTGGGAATGATTTCAGCAATAAGCCCTCTTTTCAGGAGAGCCCCTCTGGGGACAAGAAGCTGCAGTCAGCAGCAATGCAGGCTGTAATATACTGCAGGCTCCAAGGGAGAACATACATTCTTGAGAACATGGTCATGTCAGCATCTTTAAAAAGCATTAGAATCAAACGGCTGGGTGAGTTTCATTTTTTATAGATGATTTGTGGACTTTAAATTGTACATTTAAGGTGATTATAATAATTATTAGCTTCGGATATGTGACAACGCAACAATAAATCACCACAAGTTAAACTTGGCTGCAGAATTATAGTGCACATTACTGTGTGATAGTAATATTTGATTAGAAAACAGTAAGTTTCAATTCACAATGGAACATTTTGACTAATAATGATAATGATAATAATCACGAGAATAATAATAATCATCATCATCAATTGGTGCCATATAAAGCTTTTCTGGACACTCGCTCCACAATACATTAGTTATTCACACTAAACATGGTGGTGATAAAGGCAAGGCAAGTTTATTTGTGTTGCACAATTCATAGACAAGGCGACTAAACTACTACTGCAGTCGCAGTTGCCTTAGGGCAGACTGACAGAAGCAAGGTAAGGTTTGTGCCATCATCAATAATTCACACACACACACACACACAAAGAGACTTATTCTAGGCAATGTGAAGTGTCTTGCCTAAGGACACAACGACAGCTCGGCACATAGTGGTTCCCAAAGATGATTTCAAGATGCATGTGCATATACATTTTTATTGACAAAGATATCTATCAGCAAACAAACAATCCACAACATATATACTCAAAATGAATGAATTTGATATTAAACTCTACATAAAATATAACATAATTGACATTATATAATTATTGTTATGATTAACATTTTATATTATTATTATTATTTTTTCTTTTACGGTGGGGTTGGTTGCAAGGGTATTTTGAGTATCTCTGCCGGCAATTTTAGAAGAAAGGAATGCATTCCAACAAAATGTTTTATATTTTATATTGTTAGATACATTCTTACTGATGGTCACAACCTTAGATGCACTAAAGTTGCTTTTTTATTGAATGTATTAAGCATAATTTAAAATCTTTCTTTTATATCTAAAATCCCTAAAAGAGCTTATAGCTGAACATCTATGGGCCACCTACTGAACAGTACTATATTTGAAATCACGAATGAGTCATGAATGACAAGTTGCTGATAATGGACAGTGTTGGTTCTGGTGGAACTCAGCACTGCATTTTGACACAATAGACCACAACATTCTTCTGCAGAGGCGAGAATGTGACATAGGTCTCAGAGGAACAGCACTTGGGTGGTTTAAATCCTATTTATGGGGGTAGTATCAGTTTGTTTAAGTGGACTAAACTCCTCACTCTATTCCAAAGTAAAATTTGGTGTGCAACAAAGATCAGTTCTCGGCCCACTTGACATGTTGCCATTACTGCCATGCTGGACATCATCAGAAAGCAAGACATTAAGTTGAACAAAATATGACCAAAATACAGCAGCAAGGTTCTTAACAGGCACTAAAAGGAGGGAACACATATAAAATCACTCCACTGGCTTCGCGTGGAGTATACAATCAAATTTAAAATCCTCATAACATACAAGGCTATAAACCTCGACCTACCGATCTCCAAGACACATTAGTATCATACCCATACCCAGCACTGCACTCGCAATACGATTGGTGGTTCCTAGAGTAAATAACAAAATCCTATACTGAACTCCGCTCCCGATCCACGTCAAGGAGGCAGACACTGTCTCTACTCATACAGATTGTGTATCATGAGTTAGGCGTCTTTTGAACTGGTCACTCCCAGTCCGGACTCGCAAGTTTCTCTGCCAGGGAGACTATTCAGTCCTGTGCCACACAGCTCAAGCACTTGACCTACAGCTTGAGTCATGGATCTTTAGCGTGTCCTTGCAGATCCCTCTCTCAATGTGGGCTTCCTCCAAGATTTTGTTGTTCCTTGCAGATGCAGGAGGGTCTAGGGACAATGATGATGGGACTTAAGAATGTATATGGACATCATCCCGGATGTCATCTCGCTGCCTATATGGACACATTTCACATGTGTTTGTTTTTATTGTATTTTCTGTGTTCAAACTATTTGATTCTCCGTTCTGTTGTTGAGGAATCGACAACTTAAAGAAAAGTCCTCTGAGACAACTGCTGTTGTGATCTAGGGCTATACAAAACTGACTGAATTGAATTGAATGTTGTTATGTGGTTAAACAAGAAATAATATCAAACAAAAAACGTGTCATGAATAATGTTTATGACCTGTCCATAGTCTTTAGAACTCAACATGTAAACCACTTTGAAAGAACAGAAAAATGCACCACAAGGATAATGATATGTTTAGAGTTGGCGTGAGGATGGCATGAGAACAATAATGCTGTTGTGCCAAAGTACATACTTATTACTGCAAACTGGCTCAAAAACGCATGTTCTCTGTAGCAAAACAAACACTAAAACTTCAACATGCAACAGTTGAATCACATTCTAACAACAATAACAGTGCTTTTCATTTGACGGTTGAAATTCACAGCAAACCATAACCTATCCAAAACTCCACCAGGATTCCACAGCAGAGAGGGAAAAATCCTTTTAGTTCGTTGAACACCTGTTGCAAGTTCAGCCTCTGTTTCACATATGTGCCAATATAGTCCCACCCACAATCCATAAAAGCACTCTCAGTCTGTTCTGCACCTGTATCACTTTACCTCCTTAAAATCTCCTTGTATTTCGCTTCCACAGCTTACCTTTAGTTGCATAGTACAAGACGTCCATCTTGAACAATTACTGTAAAAAGTCCAAAGATCACCCAGCCTTACAACTTCCTCTGCACCGCGTCTGGCTACAGTTGAAATTTTCCCTTCCCTACCTTGGTCGTTTTTTTCTTTACTTCACACTCGTCACACTACAACAACAAGGGAGTCCCCTGCGCCTCCACCTCTTCTGTCCCGTCATCACCGCCCTTTACAATAATGGCTATTGTGTTGTGTTGTGTGTGTGTGTATTGGGATGAAATGGGTGAGAAAAAGATAACGTTTCAGTGCAGGTGAAAGACAGACCTTACAGAACAAAGATTATGAGTTAAAGGTAGCATTCATTTGAAAATTATATGAAAAAAGTTCTTGACAAAAAGAAAAGGTTATCTCTAAAAGGGTTTAAGAAGGCAAGGAAATCTTATTTTGAAGTATGCACAAGTAAGCACAAGATTGGTTTACATAAGGAGCATGAGGTGTTGAGCTGTGTCCGTGAGTGCAAATGTTAATGATTAACAGTTACTTAAATTACAGCACATAAACTCCACCCATGCATATCCAGGGATGTTTGATTGGCACATGCTTTGTGACCTTGCTTTGTGAAAAGTGCTATATGGAGAAAGATTATCGACAGTGATTTAATATTAGAATTATGGACAACAATATGAAACAATCAAATAAATAATACATTTTGAATGCTTCCTTGTTCACTTTGCCACAGTAGGCGGCCTGTCATCTGAAACAGAAATAGAATTTAAATACCTAATAAAACTGATTTATGGATGTGAAGTGGTTACATTCTTAGTCATGATAATTAATTAGCCATACATATTCTCCCCTTTAATCCATTTCTGGGTCGGGGGGGTGGAAGTCAGAGCTTTACCCAGTACACATAGCACCAGCCCCTCACTGATCCTCCTGCAGGTGGTGAGCCCACAAGTGCCTTGATCTTTAAGCGGGGGCTTCAGGCAAAGTGGGGTTAAGTGTCTTGCCCAAGGACACAACGACAGCAGACGTCAGTGGGAGTCGAGATGTAGGTCTTATGGTGGGCTCGAACCCACGACCTTTAGGCTCAAAGGCCAATGCTCTACCAACTGAGCCCCTGTCACCCTGATAAAAAAATAAAAAAAAACATGAAATGCAATAAAACAATTCATGCCCATCTCCAGTATTTCAATAGGCTTCACTTTAACTTGTATTTATAAAGCACTTTGATTTGTCCTGTGTATAAAGTGTGCCGTGTATAAACTAGAGCCTGGCCAAGTAACTGTGACATCAAGAGGGGGACACCAAGTGAAATCCCAGATGTGAAGACCTAAACTATAGTGAGGTGTTTCCCTTGGGCCTCACTGTTTTTAAAATAGCTTCAGTGCACAATCAGGAAATGATGCATTTCCTTATGTGGTTAGAAGCAATGTATCAAGAATCTCCTAAACGATGCACAGATTGCTAAGCAGTCACGCAACAATACTTTAGTACATGTGATAAAAGGGACATGGAGAGCAGGTATGTGAAAGACTATATTTAGGACAGAGATAATTGTTTTAGGACAGAGAATTGTTGCACAAACTCTTCTTCTTTCTCAAAAAAAAAATTGTGGAAAAGGGGTCCAATGTTCTTTTGAGAGGGGAAACAACAGCACAGAGAATTACGCAGAGTTTAAAGGGTCCAATTTCTAGTATTGATAATAAAGTTAATAATGAGCGCCGAGGTATACATTTCTTGAAAACCCTATTATAAAATATCACTCAACACATTTGCATAAAAAAGACAAAATAACAACCAATATCCCTCTACCCAAATAATGAGTCACAGACAGTCTAGAAGCGGAATCTTTTATGCTCTAAAAGGATATTCTTGTTAGTTCAGATTTCTCAATTATGGCACTCAGAAAAACCTCTAATCCTTTCCTATAACCTTTAACGAACCGTTCCCTAATCCTCCCTTTTCATCTTTTGCCAAAAAATCCGTAATCAACTTCCCAAAGTAAAAAAAGTTCTAATGATTAAGAAAAGTTCTGCTTGAGACGAATGAATGGAATGGACTGGGGTTTGGGTGAGATTGTGTCAGATCCATTTGAAGGTGTTTGCACAGCAGCACAGCAGTAGTTCAAGAGTTCTGTTATATCAGCAGTTCACATCAAGAAACTACAACTTCCTGGTCCTTTATACCACTTTGGCTTTCCTTCCTCTCTTTGTGTACCATAGTAAGCACACTTCAATAATGAATGCCAAGTCAAAAGTGTCTGTTTTAGCTGGAAGTGTTTTGAAAATTGAAACGTTGTATTTCTTGTGTTAGACATTGACATTGACTGTATTCTATGTAGAACTTGGCAACATTTTAATTAAGGAATGTTGGTCAGAAAATTACCTGAAATCCCCTAAATGGAAGGCGGAAAAATGGCAACTATGGATGTGCTATAGATCAAAATAAAAATGAAGCACATATTGAAACTTAAATGTCTTTGTCGTTTTTCATATTTAAATTATTTGTTCTTATTTATCAACATTGTTTCTCAACAATCAATCTTCAATAAATGTTAGATAAACGCACCAATATTGTTGTATGTTTGTAAAAATGAGGGGAGCGTCTTAAAGTTTTACTGAATCTCATCATATTGTATAGAAATATATTGGCTCCAATTAAAAGTCCCCTAGATTGCGCCTCATGCGTGCAAATTGGCCAATCCTAAAAATACCCGGTCCTAATGACAACCCAGTTTGGTATGAGTTCATCACATCTCTACTCTTGTGTTAAATTCCAGACCCATCACAATGACCACATTCTCAAACTTCAAAGAGGTCTTGCCAGAAAACAGAAACTTATCATTATGGAAAAATAATGTGCCTAACCGCTGCCTTGTGTCTGCATGCCTGTGCTTCATGTTAGTAATAGGAACAAGAACACATCCTCCTTGTTGTTAGTCCCTGTGCTTGTGTCAGAAGCTGAATGTCACTTCTACCATTATGTCAGGACCAGGAAGCAGAGAAGGGGCGAAGGAAAAGACAAGTCTACAATAAATTAGAAAAGCTCCCAGTTGATGTTGAACTAGTTTGTTCCATTGCATAGGAGCGGTGGACGGGAGACAGGAAGTGGCACCCTTCTGCGTGAGAAGGATTTCCCACATTTTTATGTGAAAGAGGTCAGGGAAATCCCTCTTGTGCTAATTAGTGCAACGTACAAAAACACAACACTAGCCTCCCATTTTCCTATGGAGACCGGCAATCACACAGACAGACAGAACTCATGATGTAGTTTTCATCCACTGTCATGTCAGCCATCATCACTTTTATAAATGCTGGGCAGACCAAGACTGACTATGTTACTTAATATTTGGATAAAAAATTCTGAAACCATTATTCTGTTACTATGCTGAAATGCAATAACAGTGCCTAGAATCCCATTTCCTGTATAATAACAGTCACTTCCTTCCTCATAGACAATAACTGGGAGGATGTTGCCTGGACAACAATGCTTTATCCTGTGTCTCATCCAATTTTACTTTCAGCATTGAAACACACATCTGAAAGAAAATTCAAAGATAAAAATTAGATTAGATTGACCATTCATACAGGAAAATGTGTTTAGTGTGACATAATCTTGCATGACATCTGCAAGTCCACTTGTGATTTGATGAACAAGCAGACATACTTGAGACAGCATACAGATGTACTAAAAATAACAAATGCCCTCACCCTTGGTTTGCAGGGCAGTGAGATCCAATAAATGTTTGTCTATTAGAGGAACTTTGTGAAAATTCACATGGTGTCTCATAGGAAGAGCCAAGACAGCAGAAGATGAGCTCACGGCAAGTTATATAGTTATTGCTTCAAAATGCATCACCCACACAAATGACTTGATGACTTTCATACTCTGTTGAAACAGTGTTTCTTGTGAATGTCTGCCTTGCTTGACCCCTTTTCAAACAATGTGCTGCTGTATTTTTTTGTATCCCGTTTTTTTATTGCCTTTTACTATCTATAATCTATCTACATGTATAATACATGTATAATGTCATACAAGTTTGAAAAAAAAAAAAACTACAACTACTTTTTGGTGTACAATGAAATAGTTGAGTAAATATTCTGCATTCCCAGTCTTCATAACAAAAGAGTTGTAGTAATTCTTTGCATATTCTTGTGAAAGACATGCTGCTTTTGGCTGAGTAACAACAGATACTAAAAGGTGGCACGTGTACATAGCCAAAGAAGTAAAACCTGATATGTGACATAAAAGTCAGCTGAGAACAACAAAACTTCAGAGATAAGAGAAGGTAAAAAGTAAGAAACGTTCAACAGGACAGTCCTTTTTAGGTCAGGGAGATGTTGTATCTGTGAGTCTTTGCAAAAGTTTGCATGTCAAATGTGAGGTGTGAGGGCTCATCGTTCAGTAGCATGTGTTTTCCACCCTCAATCCACTTTGATGATGCCGGGCTTCACTTTAACACTCAATGTTAACAAGAGCATTAAGAAACCATTTTAGCTTGTACTAAATATTGTACTGTAAAGTTGTCGCGACACAAGAATGTAAACAGCTCAAAATGAAATTCAAATCTAAGTTGGAAAGATGGCATCCGCTATTTGTCCCAACAATGCATGTCTAGGACACTCCACCCAGTCTCCATATTCAGACACAATTATCCAAATCTGACATGTTGCTATAACAAATAAATTAAGACATAAAATATCAACATACCTTTCAGAGTGGAGATTTCTTTTTGGATTGACCTGACACTGTTCATTATCCTTTCATCTATGCTACACTAATTCACTGTCTTCCCAAAAAGATTATCTTGAAATGTACAGTATGACTGGTACAGATGTGTCAGTTTGTGGGTTTCCTGCTGCTCCTTGTGCCCGCTCTGTTTTGGTTTTTGTTTAGTCCCATGTGCACACTTACATGCAGTCACACATATTCACAAGAATTTGCCCTGAGCTCCACCCACCTGTTCCCTCCTTCGCTTCCTTCGCTACCTCCTGTTTCTCATAACGTTTGATTATTCATTAAATTACGAAAGTCCCAGTCAATGTGTGATAACAACAGCCAATAAGAAAGAAGGATGGACATTAATCACTCTTTGAGTAAAAAAATTGTCCACAGAGTGTATGCAAACTGCAGTGCCACACTCACAGCTTTGTTCACTGGATGCAGCTCAATCGTTCTCAGACAAACCACATCCTGTAGCTTTTAAAATTCTTGTACTTGACTTCATCAATAATTACATTATACAATTGCAACTGTGTATAATGCACCATACACATACATAACAAATACAAGAATCAGAAGTGAAGTGAAAACAAAAAAGTATTCCTATGTTTTTTCACTATGATGTATAAACATGAAAATGTGGAACAGAGTAGTCTCAGGCCACTGCATATGAATAACGATGTGCTATTATTTGCACCGGTGAACCAAATCTAAAAGCATAAATGAGAACAAATCCAGCATTCATAATCACTTACAGCCTGGACTGCCAGCCAGCGACAAAGCCATTCTTTCACTCTGCTCTTGAATTTGTACAGCATGTTTCACATAATAAAAGCTGTCTGGAGGAAATGACTGACGCATACTTGGCAGCCGGTAAAAAAAATCTTGCCTTTTGTCCTGTTTTAGAGCTTTTAAACCTGCCACTGTCTTTTGTAGTTTTGTAATAGTGGCACTTGCATAAAGCACAGATAAATGAGCATGTGCATGAGAAACTGTGAGGTTCTGAAACACATTATAGTCCAACAACATCACAAATTGTATAAGGAAATTGTCAAAGTGACTCAAAGTGATTCAATGCTACTTTATTCATTCTAGCTTCAATCTTAAATTTTGGGGGTCTAGAAAAACTTGAAAATGAAAGTGATTTTTCAAAGTGAATATTTCAAAGATTTTATGGCCTCATTAAACTTTCATCAGACCACACTCCTTGAACACATACTGTGTACAGTCAGTGCTGATGGTGTTTTACCATGAGTGCACCCACTCAAAGCACTACAGCCTTGGATATCATCCTCTGTATGAGGCTTCCATTGTGACTTGGTTTCAGCTCCCTCTGTTTAGACAGCATCAGAGCAGTAGCCCTGCTGTGGACATCCAGACAAACATTCCTTTACCCTGAGCTCACCCCACCACCCAAATCTCTTGTCCAGTGGCAGGGCTTAGGCCCTGGGTAAGTGTCAGCAGAAGAGCAGCCTCCCCACTACCAGCCCTGGATCTGCTGCAGTCAATGAGCTAACAGTAAAGCTGTCAAAACAAGAGCACCAGATTTTCTTTGTCACACAGCTTTGCAGAAAGAGGGTCACACACACTCACAAGTTTGAAACTTATCAGTGAGCGATGCGGTCACCCCAATCCCAATTTGCGTCAGCTACAAGAAATTAAGTTTTACCCACAAACATCCTGCAATTACAAGACACCCCGGTATGAGGACCATGGCAAGGCAAG
>JAPMNZ010259001.1:0-21607 GCA_029875035.1 Pomatoschistus microps | reverse complement strand
TGGCACCTAAAGCCCGGATCAGACCACGAAGCGGGCCCTGGCACGCTTTAACCGGGCTTTAGGCTGCGCATGTGACCGCAGCCTAAGAACATACAAACATGTGACCGTAATTTTTATAAAGGCAATGTTCTATCTGTAAGCTTCTCTAATATGGACATGTTATGGGTAATTTATGTGTCATTTATTAAGCTTTGAAAAATGGTGCTCCTTTTCACACAGTGTCACTCATGCTAACGAAAGTAATGGATCATTCAAGCAACGTGACATTCAAATGGGTGGACCTGGAGCTTATCTGAGAAGATGTATGTAAGATGTGTAGAACGTGAAATTTAAATATCAATTTGTCATCCATCTCCCTATGGACCAATGACTGCTATGTGTTTGTTGTGTTATTGCATATCTGTGTTCGAACTGATGTGTTGTTGGTGAATCAACAACTTTCGTTTTTTGCGAGACGACTGCTGTTGGGATTTAGGGCTATACAAAAGAAAATGTGATTGAATTGAAAATATTATGATGTTTTAACTTTTTTCATTAACCCTTTGTAGCAGCTAATATCATATGGGGATGAAACACCTAGACTTATTTTTAGGGAGAAATTAGTAAAAGAGTCATTCATAAGATATACAAAACGACTTAGAGCTGCTCTGTGGACTGGCCCAGTTTCGACAGTAATAGCCTGTTGAACTTCACACAGCAGCAGAGTGCGAGTGCTTTTGTGAGTCTGGCAAGTCCGAGAGCATTGGAAAACAACATTAAGAAGATTCCAAGAGCCCAACACATAGTCCATCTGGAGCGTTTCCTCACCAAGCATACGGAAAAAACGCAAGAGTTCAACAAGCTTTTCTCTCCTTATTCCGTCCGCCTACAATCACTATTAATATCTTGCGACCACATTTGTCCCACTAAGGACTGGAATTCCTGCAGTCATCACCACAAACTTTTATTATTTTCACAGACTCATCACAAGAACTGACTGTTAAATGCAGAATGTACTTCAGCTCTGTCCTAAAAATCCTTGCAACCATCCACTGCTGGTTCTGGCCTGTGTAATGTGGAGTTACAATTGTCTAGGCTCAACCTGATTGGCTTTTATTGAATCAGACAGTGCCCTCAAGTGCCTCATAGCAAACAGTTGAATCAAATGTTAGAATCCGTTAAGCTCAGTTACATTCGTTCACATTGTATTATTACAAGCAATGCGCTCTATATACATAAGCAGTCATACACCAATGGTTGTGCACATTATAACCTGCATAATTGTGTTGTATTTATTGTGGAAGAAGTGAAAACAAAAACAATTTGCAGCTGACAAAGGTTTTTCTGGAACTCTTCAGCTAAACACATGATGCTACTTCAACAGTGTGGTCCAATCGAAGGAACACCAGAGTATGACATAACATACACAAGACAGCAATAGCAAAGAATGACGTAATAACTGAAAATCAAGCAAAAACTATATTGAATTGGAGTTTAACTTTATTATTTTGACCCAATGGTTTTAAACAGCGATACCAATTTTACGTCTACAGAGGCTCAACCATAATTAAAGCTCCACCTTGTAACTGCCAACAATCTTTTAGTGTCTCATTGTCTTAATTGTATGTGGACTGTGTCTTCTTCTGGAAAAAGGCCTCTTCCTGTTTGATCCTCAGGAAATGTTGTCTTCCAAAATATGGCTCACATTCCTCTCAAAAGAAAGTATTTTGTATTTCTAAAGAATCATCAAGGTGATATATCAAGACGGTTACACATGTCACTTTAAGAATATAGAACTGTCTACACCATGCTTCATTATGGAACCTATCTGGAATTTGCAGAAATGCAGGTTAAACAGCAACATTTCTTGGACTAATGGCCGTACACTTAACCCTTTACTCTGGCTTCTCTATCGCATCCGACCACATTCAAGCGAACCTGAAGCAAACTCGGGTTACACGGATAGGACGCCTCTCCGAAACGACATGCCTTAGCATTGTTCGCAATATTTAAACAACGATAGCTTTCCGGTCTGCATGCGGGAATAATTTACTCCGATATCAACAAGGACTTCTAAATAATCACTCTGCCTACCTGACAGCTATTGTCCACACAGCGCTAAACTTGTGTTAAAATGACAGCCCTGTAAATGGTTTTAATTATAGTCGACACAGATAACAGCCTGTGGAAACATCAACCTTTTCTTCAGCTCAGCTCAAGATTCAAACATAACAGAATTCCCTGGAAAACGCAGTGTGTATGTGCTGGCCTGCGTGTGGATACAATATTCATTTTGCTGCAGGAGGACAATCTATGCATAACAATGAGAGGCACTAATGAAATCAGCCATCAACCTGCGATACATACATATTAAAGCAGGACCTCGGAGTGTCATACGCTTAGTGCATCATTTGTTCCCAGTCGTTTTTTTCCCTCCTCGCTGCCACATGACCTTTCGAGCATGTGCCCCCCTCCTCACTCTCGTCTAAAAATAGGAAGTGTACCTGCTGCATTGTGGCGTGGTGCATACATGCGTGAGCCCTGACAGCACACTTCATCACGATTGATCCGCCGGAATACAATGGACACACATACGCCCAGCATTCTTCTCTTTCTGTCATTTAAACATGTGTCAATAAAATGGTTACGATCCAAACATTCGCTATATGCTGTCGCTCAAGCCCCACGGAGATATTGTCCAGGGCTATTGTAGCAACTGTTGTTTGTGCTGAATGCTGAAAAGGTTCATTGTCATTTTCCAAAACATTTTAAATTACTTCTCTCAAACTGCCATGGAATAAAGTAATGTGTTGACCAGAATAAATCATTCATTTGTCTTATAATGTGTAGATGACGTGTGAAAAGAAAATCTATCAGTGGGAAGATTGAACTATTTACTGGGGGGGAAAACAGATACAGTTATAGCTGGAGTACCTAGCTTTGAAACCACAAAAAATAACTATGTACTAAAATTCAATGTTGCAAAATCCTAGTCCCCACAACGGTTTTGTAATCACCAATTTTCCTATATTTATTGTGTTTTTGGCTCATCAGAGACAACACACAATAAACATGTGTCTTAAAAAAAGCAAATATTTCATGTGCCAGGTTTGTAGAAAATGCATTATGTAAGAGATGGTATGTTTTGTAATGAGAACAACAGCATGTTGTGGTTTTGATTTGTTCACAGAATGTTACCTCAAACAGACTCTTTCTGTTGGGACAAAAAAGGAACTCTGGGCTTAACAGTCTGGCTTTAAAAACCTTTTCGAACCAAAGCTCTAGTGTTTAGAATAGATAATGTCACACAAACATAACAGAGGATAAATACCACAGCGTGACGTAGAACAAGCAATAAACAAGGACTCTCACAATTGTCAATTCTATCAAGGTTCAAAACTGTGTAAACAATTGAGGTATCCAGGATAGAATTTCATGACATTTTCAGTAAGCTGGTGACAAATTACACTGAAGCTTTAGCTGGGCAACTCATCAAGAGTAATCAAGAGTGACATTTACATTTTCTGTTCAACATAAGCTAGCAATACGAGCAGTGTAATTGTTGTAGATCATTTGTACAACATGTTGGAAAGTATTTCTGGACATCTACTTTATACAGATAAAGTAAAGCCAATAGAGGACTATGCCAGACACGTGTTACCTAATTACTAACGAACTTATGTAATAGTGTGATTCACATTTGACACAGAGACAACGCAAGTAAGATATGCTTCTCAAAGCTGGAGTACCTATTTTTTCTTGGGATATAAGTATGTATGCTGAAATGATTCAATGAGAGCTGTTTGGCAGAGTGAGCGCTGCTACTTTCTTTTACACTGAAAAAAGCTGATGAAAAGATGTAAAAGAGGCCAACAATACATACATGGATTTTATTGCATACTTATTTTTGGCAGTTTCAAAGTAAGGTACTCCTGCTGTAAATATGTAGGTATACTTACAGAAGTTTCACTGTTTGAGAGAAAACTTTGCACAGTATTCCATTGACACTTGAGGATCATAAATGGTAACCACTGTCATAGCCTTGTAATGCCAGCTGCTAGTGAGTGGCGCTCCTCCCCCTTCTCTCCCCTGTGCTCCCTCTCTCCTCTTCTCCTCTCCACAGCCACGGTCTCTGTTTTTTCTCTCCCCTTTCTCGTCGCCCCCCACGCGCTGCCAGGGAAATGGATCCCTCCACCTGACAGTGGCCATTTTGAGCCTTCTTCTTGCTCCTCTTTGGCTTCCTGGTAAACAATGGGAGTGGGATAATTGATCAAACAGCCAGGGAAGCCTCGGAGCAGGGGAAGGTCACCGCCCGCCAGCCCGTCTTCACTAAAGAGAGAGCAGGGGGGGTGGGAAGATATATGTGTGTCAATATGTGGATTTGTCTCTGGGTGTGTGTACATGCATGTAATAGGACACGCCGCTGTTTGTTAGCCCGAGATGGGATCAACTGCAGCTTTGGAGGAAGAGGTCATAAGAGAAAGTTTCCTCTTTAAATGCATATTAGTAATTACAAACTCTGAAAGGATCTTACCTATATTCCAAGAAAGTTTTTGGTACATAATGAAACCGTAAAAAGTCAGTTAAAAGACATTTGCCTTGGAATAAGTCAAAAATTATAATCAGTCCTCAGGCTAAACAAAGATGACATAATTGCCTTAAAGCAACACGTGGAAGGCCATAAATTCAAGGAATCTACTACATATCACCAGTCAAAAATGCATTCAAACTCACACTCTCACGCGCTATAATTTGACGAAGCCTTGTCAAGGTCTCCATCTATGGAACTGTAATTACTATAGGATTTTTGTATTCAGCAGCAGTGATCGGGCCAATAGGGTGAGGGGTCTAGGGAATGCACCATGTCAATGAGTGTCCTTTTCCAGACAAAAGAGTATGTCTTTGTATATAGCCAATGTGTCATGTGAATTAAAAAAGGTAGAGTGAGACAGAAAGTGGTGTGTGCGTGTGTACGAGAGGCGGGAGGAAAAGAGGAGGGGGTCTCTGATGCTCTTGAGCTGCCATTTTTCTTCCCTGACAAAGACTCCATCTGCCACAGAGCCATTTGCTGCCTCCCGAGTCGGCAGAGCATTCGGCACGCCGCGTTCACCTTGATGTCACCTCTACACAGCTCACGGCCTGCTGACGCTGTACACTCACACACTCACACTCACGCGCACAGATAGACACACAGAGTGGCCCGGAAAAGGCAGCACTGTGTTTCCCAGACAAACCTGCACGAGCTCGTCCTGTCAACCTCTCAGACAATGTTCAGGACTTTCCCTATTCAAACTCAAAGACAGTGAGAGTATCCAGGATGGAAAGATCTAGGGCGTATACAAAAGTGAGGGGAGTCAAAAGTTGATGGATAGCAAGGTCTGTTGTCCAGGGGATGTTTGACAAAAGTGAAAGCGCGTTCGCTTATTTCTAGCTTTCTTGTCGATGTGAATTTTTACTACATTACTAATTATCTGATGTAACTCAGGTAAAAGCATTGGATTTTAGCATTGGAAGTTATTATGTAAGTAGGCCACAGGACACCATATGATATAAGTAGTGTAGCAACATACAATAATAAGATAGAAATGAATATCAAGATTCAATTGTCGTCTCACGCAGGTCACCCATAACATGTATGCCAATGGAAACAAGTTGCATTGTTTATTTTCAGCTGATACCTCATTAGCATAATACTGTTGATTAAGCCATTTCCATAGTAAATAACTAACTGCAAAATATTTGCAGAGCACCTATCCAAAAACTTTACCAGAAATGTGTAACTGGGGACTAGGCAGTCACCACCCGCCCGTGATAGTTTATGAGTGACATCACAGTTTATGGGTCCACTATCCTTGCACTGTGTTTGGTATCTAGGCAGTGGCCCCACCTCCTTCTCCTGCTTCGAGCCTGATATCACCACACAACCATCAACGCTCCGCTTTGTGGGAGTGTCTGTTGGGCCAGAACGACGCGACAGGGGCTGGGGGATTCACACGCCTCTGAAAGACAGCCAGAGGGAGTGAGGGAGCGAGAGGGAGTGAGGGAGAGAAAGGAAAAGATATGGAGGGGGTCGGTAACTGGAAATGAGAGATGGCATTTTAAAGAGGAAGCTGAATTTCACCTGCAATTACCGTAGCTCCGGGGCACATGGCTCGGTTAAGAGACATTTCATTCCAAAGCCACTGCGTCTCCCTGCCGCACTGAGCCCTGAGAGGCGCATAAAGAAGAGGAGAGCGAGCAAAAAGAGTGGTAGAAAGTCTCCTCTGCCCGAAATGGCCCTCAGCAGATGCAGTGATGAAAGAGAGGAGGCAGCCAGGGATGTTGCGGGTAAATGAAACCCGGCAGAGAGAGCTATGGAGCCGAGGAGAAGGACAGATAAAAGACACACAGGAGGGGAAAGGGTATCTCATTCAGCAGGCCCCATCTTAGCCATCTGCACACCAGACCAGGCAGCTGAACCAGGCCTCTGAGAGCCACATGCACGACCGACAAAGGCCAAATCTGATCAACACGGCCACTTGCACACGCTGTTTAATCATTAATACAAATTCTTTGTATTCCTCTTTCGATGAACTCCATTTACAGCAGTAATGGTTTCCCTGAGGCTTCTTGTCCTGGTTACTTTCAGCAGGCAGACTGCTGTGTTTCATAGAGAAGTGTGACTGCACAAATACAGTAATGAGCTCTCATTGGGAGCAGGGGGCCTCCTGGCACCACTAATGGCTCTTCTGGACTGCAGCTGTATCCAGGTTACTGCCAGCCTGGCCCACAGGCCTCAGGACCGTGGGACAGAGGGGACCAGGAGGGACTGAGTGACTGACCCGAGATAAGTGGTCAGACTGGGAGCTCAATCATTTGCAGTTGTGTGTGAGGAAGAAAGAACAGGATACATTGCATATTTGACATATATTATGTTTGTGTGGAAAGAGCCAAAAAGGGATGGAAGTTGTAAATTAGCTCTTGCCCTACCGTAGAGTTGTGGCTGCATATCCCTGCCAATGTAAGTCCACATTAGTCTTGTCACACACTAGCTCGCACAGCCAACTTTCTTGGTATTGCTTGACCTGCTGACCTGTAGGAGTAACACCACAAAGATATATGTTTCAACTTTCTGATTAAAAAGTCTATAATGTCTGAATAACTATGACGTTTAAAAACATATTCAATTTCTGAAGAAATGGGGAAACTAAAGATATGTCGATAACCGTAATCCGAAACTCCAGTGACAATGTAAACTCGAAGCATCTCCATAACAAGTGTGGTTTGGAATAACCTGCATACATCCATACCTTGATACATAGATGCACATGAGATATGGGGATGGATGAGTGGGTGCAGATTTGTTGTACACTTGCAGACATTTCTCAGAGGCAGACAGTGAGCAGCAGATAATTTTTACACGTCTCTAGTGACAGTGGAAGGGGAAATTACACCTTATAGCCGGAGGCAAAAGAATTTGTGCGTCTTGCTGCTTGTCACAAAACTTGAATAGGGTTTCATCAATCCCAGCAACTACTATCATTTTTCAGCTGATATTCATGAGGAAGCTTTGTTTCACACAGTGTCTCTTTCCCAGTGCCCTTTAAACTGGTTCTCTGTTCGACTGGGGAAGTGTTGAAGATAACGCTGAAACATTTAGTACTTTGTACCTGCCTCCGAGCTATCATTGTTAAAAGGCACAGATTGGCCTGAGGATAGATTTAGCAAAGACATGTTCACATGTCTTTGCTAAGCTGTCTGTACAGTCTAATAGTAACCATTTGGCGATGATGGTAATGTAGAATTATGTTTTTATATATATTTTGAACCCAAATAAAATAATTAAGTAATTAAAGGTTTTTTTTTTCATGGACTACATTAGACACAATATTAGGGCTGTGAAAAGTCAATTCATTAATAGCAACTTATCAATAATTGAACATTTAAATTAATATTTTTTAATACATAGACCACAACTTGTTAAGAAGAGGTTTAATGCATATGATGTTCTTGAGTGACAAGATAGTTATTTATTTATTTTTCTAAATCCCTTATTATAATCCCTAACTATATAAAATATTGGATATGTATCCACTTAGAAAAAACACACATTGCAAACTAGGAGAGAGAATCAGTGACAGCAAAGCACATCTCAAACATAAACAGTCTCCCTGCCCCCTCTGTCTGCACCAGCCCTCGCCTGAACCGCGTGGTCCTAACTGCCATCCAGACTTTGCTTCACCCCCACTGTCCCCGCGAAATGCTGCTCTTTTTACAGACTCTTGTCCCATGAATCACTGCTCGCACCCGGGGAGCCTGCGTCCACTCGGAGACTGCTGGCCTCACCATAATGCCACTGGTCACGAGGGGTCATTGTGAATAGGCCCCAGACAAAACAGCAGCAAAGGACCCAAGCTGTGAGCGCTCCCAAAGAGAGACCGGGGCAGAGTGGTGTTTGTTGTAAGAGTGAGCCGGTGTTGGAACACACCACAGTTTTGGGTGTCATAATGTACCGTAATTGCATGTCAGTGATTTATGAAACATTAGGAAGAGACCTTTAAACCCCATACATCACAAACCTTTTAGCCTCATGCAGACCCGATTGAAACGTGAGCTCCTGGGACTTAGCCCTAACACCTAGTCCACAGCTCACTTTGAACAAAATCCACTCATCAGTCCCTACACTCTAGGCACATGTTGAATGCATGGCTTAGAACAATATATGTCAAATAACTAGTTTTAGACCTAGGTTCCTCATTTTTTGATACAAATTTGTTTGGTAAAAACTGACAGAAAAACTGGCCAAAAATTCAATACATGCCTCATACATGGGCTCTAATTTATTGTCATTAAGATATATCTAAGAACATCTTCGCATTTAAAGTTTTTGTCTGCCCTCTAAACTTCACTTGCACCCAACGGCTTCAAACAAATGTGTCATACAAACAGGACACCGTGAACTTCTTAAGTAGTCACTTTTTGTACAGTCAGTCTTAAGGAGATAACGTTTTAAATTTATCTCATACTAAAACGTGTTGCAACGTGTGTCAGTGGAAGAAAGGTGGTTCTCTCATTTCCTTATATTGTGTTATGACACAATTACAAGCACAAGAAACAAAACTAAGCTAGCTTAAACTATCATAAAACAAAGTTTGAAAAAGTACAAACTGATATGTTACATGTATTATAATTCATTTGGGCTTACAAAGAGCACACTCACTGGTTACAACCGCAATAAAGTAAACCAACCAACAAAAGCCCTTTTAACAACATTTATAGGGTTTAATATGGATATGATTTCAATTGTCAGCTTGCATCTGCTTATAACTAAAATTGGCTCAATAAAGCATATTATGGCTAATTCATGTTGTTTTTAATTATGATTTTAATAGTTTTGTGGATGTGGCACTGGTCCAATACATTTGTTTGGTGGTGCTTTGGCGGCCCACACGCGCAGCCCCTGTATGATGCCAGCTGTTGCCCTCAGAGCCCTGGGTTTATAGGGTCTATCTGCTGCGTTTATGACCAAACCACATCTCCCCAACCGTCCGCACTGCTCTGTACTGCTGCCATAGATTTCTCTTTGTCTCTGGCACAACTTCCTGTCCCATGGCTCCTCCCTTGGCTCCTCGTGGTCCTCCTCCTGCTTTGACTTTTGGAGACAGAGCAAGATGTGGCTAATGTGCAACTGAGAGTGCGGTAATGGCAACAGTGTGTGGTGCAAGACGGAAGAGGGGAAGTGAACTACAAGTGTATTTTATGATCGCTGGATTCAATTATAGTTGTAAATGACAGTCATAATACAGATAGTTATTAAAAAAGTGTTGATAGGGGAAGGAATACTTGAGGTGTCAGGGATTGGAGCAAATGGGCAAGGACTCAGATTTAACTCAGAGAAAGTGTACTGATATAAATAAATAAGTTTTTAATTATTGTATAAAACGTCCCTAAGGATGTGTTATATATTTTTATTTGAAAGGGGCAGTGCATTTTAATGAACATTTGCACATATTACAATGTTACTCATGTATTACTTTCTAAGAATGGGCTTACATAACCAAGTTACTCCAGCCCAATCCTTTTTTGGTTTTGATACAGTCAGTGAATGTAATATCTGTTGTTAATCAAATGAACAATCCAATCCACTTGTACTGCCTCGGTTGGTAATGAATGACATGTTTCAGTTATGTTGTAAACAGAGAAGGTTTCATCTGGACCTGTAACTAATAAGTTACTGCTTGTTATTTAGAACTCAATATGTTGTGTACATTTCAGAAAGATAAAGCTAAAGTTAAGTCACTGGAGGATATTTTCACAAGCTTTCATTGCCTACCAAAACATTTACACAATTCCTGATTATTATTAATAAAATTCCAAATATCTATTGGTCTTAAAATCACATTTCAAGGCCCTTACATACATGCAGCTGCCCCCACTCTCTGGAACTCAGACTCACTTCAGAACTTCAAATCACTGCTCAGAACCTACCTGTTCCAAACTGCATACACATAATTGTTTTTTTTTTAAGCGTGTTATTTTTTTCTTATTATTTTGTTTCTTATCTGTCCTTTTGTAATGCGTCTTTTAGTGTCAACTTCTTTTTTTATATAAGTACTGTGTATTATTATTATTATGCTTGTTACATATGGTAGAGTCTGCATATACATAAAAAAGATATTAGTTGCTCTTAATTGATGGATCATTTCTTTCTCTACTAAAACAAATATTCGTGTGTTTGAGAACTAATGAGCCAATGAGCAAATACATTATCAAGGAACACGTCAAGTAATGTGGATTCATTTGAACTAAACTATTAATGACAAGACGGAAATGAAGAGAGGACATCGTTAAATCCCCTGACGACATGAAAAATCTCTCGCACTAAACCTTTGGTCAGGCCGAACAGGAGGCAGTCCGCGGCAAGCAGATGAAAGCCAGACAAAGTGTCCGTCTTGGTAATGCGAATGTATGTGATGCGGATGGAAATGCCTCCCCACAGGAGCGGCACGTACAGCCACATAAAAAGCAGGAGCACCGCTGTGGGGCTGACGCAACACTATCTCTGTCTCACGTGTTTCTCCCTGCGGCCGCCTGCTGCTGCTGACCTTCGAGATGTTTTCCTCTCTCCTTCCCCGCTCCCTTTATTCCTGCCGGTTTCGCGCACACATGGCCCCCTCTGCAAGTCAGTATTTTGTCATTAAAAGGCATTGCATTTCAAGTTTGGATCAAGCAGATGGGGCTGCGCAAGCACAACTGGCGCTTCACACAGCAGCGGCACAGCACCTTGGCTTAAGTACAAATAGTGCACATGCCTTTGACTAAATATGTCGTCGCAAACACGCTGGGCCATACTGAGTGAGAGGGGATTTTTAGTATTTTTAAGCACTCGAAATACTGTATGGGTATTTTACTTTATATTTTGGCACACCAAAGCGAAAACAAGCCATATCCAACTACTAGACAACACTGAGTTCAACACTTTGAACTGAGAAACGACCTTGATTTCATTTAGATGAATGAATAAGTATAATGTGGCAATAAAGATATTATTGTGCATTATCTCTGTGGTTCTCAATTGGAACAGTGTGAGCACTACCCAACAAAATGAGAACCAAATTTAGTAAATGAATAATGTAAAGGACTGTAAATTATTGTTTTATAAGCATTGCATGATACTACAAGGCTGAAATTGTGTACAAAGAAACTCCAATAACTCCAGACTTTTGAATCAAAGATATATAAAAAACTATCAAACTACAAATACATCGAATAAGTACACTCCTCTTATTTATTTATTGACCTCAATTTAACTCAGAAAGTCCCACTGAGAGAAATCATGGGGCAAGTTTTAGATTGAATATGACCAGGAAATACCCAATCAAAAACACACTGCAAAAAATGACAAAAACATTTACCAGTGGGACAAGTGAAGATGTCTTGTTTTAATAAAAATTTCTCTTTGATGTCCCATTGGAAATTCTTTTTTTTAAAACTGGACTTATATATTCCCTAGCTGAGAACCACAGCATTATGTTGTTATGTATTATTAAAACGATTGAGGATGACCAAAATCAATTCACCCCATCTTGTATATTCATACATAATAATGAGACAACTTAATATGAAGGTACTGGATTTGCATTGCAGGACAGTGGCTGCGTCATGGATCCAGTGCAGTGAGAGGTAGAACAGACTTGTAAGTGCTACTGTTAATTACTGCTACTGTAATTAGTAGTTAAACGGTCATGCCTTATCAACAAGCTTAAACAGCAGAAATAGTGGACCATGGGATCCTTTGCATGGTTCATTGAATACCATTGACTAATTTGTAATTTGTTTTCGGCAAGTAAAACATTTGATTAGACTTCTTTCTAATTCTCAGACGGCTCACAGGCCCATAAATGAGGACTGACGCAGCAAATGGTCTTCTTTTACTCTCAATCTGCACCAGGTTACCTAAAAGTACAGGTCCGGGATATCAAAATGTATTCAATAATTATTGTACAGTAATAAACAATAATAATGTGTTTTATTATTATTGTGAGAAAGGCTAAGTATTTGAAAGGCCATTACCACAACAACAATGGGATTCTTAAATCTGTAGTACATAACTATGAAACCACAAAAATGTAATACAAGTAACTAATTCCTTGCTCTAAACTGTTTTCTTATATCACTGCTTTTCACATGCTTTGGCCTTTGTTACATGTTTAGATCAGCTTCTTCGGTGAAAAAAAGAGATAATAAGCCCTCACTTGAAAAAAGGTTATCTATCAAGGTGAAGACCGCATGTTGTCGTCAGTACACAATACAATACAATTTACAATTTATTCTTGTATAGCCCTAATCACAACAGAAGTCATCTCAGAGGACTTCACAAAACCAACACAGATCAGAGAATCAACAGTTTAGACACCAAAAGAATATTGAACACATGTTATTAAACAAAATGTTATCAAATGTTTCTAAATAATACAGTAAAATGAGGTCCAGATTGAAATGTCTTTAAATTATAGGACCCCTGAGCAGCTGTATTAACTCAAACATATATGATGATTATAATAAACGTTTTGTTACATGACCTGTTACTCATTCATGTACAAAAGTCCCACAAAATTCCCTCTTACAGTGACTGGTGATATCCCTGTTTGTTTACGTGTTGACCTACTCCGCTTGAAAGCAGCATTGGCACCAAAGGCCGATATAGACTGGCTCACAATGGGTATCATATAGTAGTCTCCTTGCTTACATGTTTGCTTGTAGTCTTACAGAGCGCCGGCTGTAACCTGAGTCTGCCAGGATTTGTGGATGGCTGCTTCATGTGGGCACTGTTGTGTGAACTGGAGGTTACCCAATGAAAGACAAGGCTGAACACACCCATCATCCCTATGCCTGCTCCTCTCCTAATCGCCCTCTATGACCAATGATTCACAAAGTTTAGAGGGGAAGAAAAAAATGAAATAATCACAGATAACATCATGGAGTTCAGTGAGTTCATAAAAATGGTGAGCATAATACAATTCTGTCTCAGCGCCATTAAGCATGTCTTTCATTTTCTCTTACACTCAACATTTGCATATTCCTTTGGGTGTTTCACAGCTCCCCCCTCTATTTTTTCCTCCTTCTCTTGTCTTCCGAGCAACAAATGTCAGCTAATTACACCGTAGCTGTTTGGATGAGCTCCACCATTTCCCTGTGCTCGGTTGGGTTTGTTCTCTATAGGCTGCACGGAAAAGTCAGGCAGTTAGCTCGCAGTGCGGGGGCTGAGCTACAAGACTAAAACACACGCCCCTTGAGAATCGATTTCCAGAAAGAAGAGTCATCAATACCTCTCATAAATGATGTGAGAAGCACCTTGACAGACGATGGCCACCATGGCAACGGCAAACAATCACCTGACGACCATTTTACACCTACTACAACGGTGATCTTAATAAACACATAGGATTTTCATGTGAGCAAAGAAAATAACGGACAACAACCAAGACAATCTGCCTAATCAGGGAGAGCAAAGTCCAAGAGTGATGAGCCTTTCCCAAAACAAATACATTAAAGTAGCATTTAAACTAATTATGTCTTAGGCACTGGATCACAAATTCATTCATTCATTCATCACAAATCAGGTAGACCACAATCAATAAACACGTTTTCAGCCGCTGAAATAACTACTAATCAGCCATCACTGCTATCTTAAAGCTGGAGTAGATAACGTTGTCCTTGTTTCAATAATACAGGAGTGTTTGTCCCAACAGAATGAGTCTGTTTGGGTAGCTTTTTGTGAACAAATGAGATCACAATACGCTGTCTTTATCGTTTTGCATTCTGAGAGCTGATTGGCAAAGTGAGGGCTGGTAGTCTCGCTTTCTTTCTGAAAAGGTTGATCTAATGATGTGACAGAGGCTAAAAATACATGTATATATAGCTAGGGACTCTTTCGATTTTACTACTATGGATTATTTGGGATTTCAAAGTTAAATACTCCAGCTTTAAGTCAGAAATAATAATGTATGAACAGATACAGCAGTGAAGTTACCAGGTTGCATTTACTTACAAAATGCATTTGAGTTTTACATGGAATATGTGGTTGGCATATAAACTATGGCCCCGACACTGATAAGAACCGTATCAACCCAGGCTAAAACCTGGACCGAACACCTCCTTATCCAGTGAAAAACATTCTTACAAAAGGATGCCATTTGAGCTCAGTAGCAGCACAAGGGCAGCGTGTCAGGCGAGGAGAGAAAAGTGCAAGTCATTGACGCTGTGCACAACAACAAACTGCCACCTTGCCGTGCTTGAAGTGAAGCCTTGAGGACGAAGATCGCTCTAACGGTGAGACCAGAGCCAGGGCGGGAAAAACACAGGGCCACAAAAGCAGACTCAAGACACCATGGCAAACCATACACAGGAAGCACCGCGGGCCACATTTAAAGATATTTATAAACCAGAGCTGCGTGCGGGTTAGGTGAAGGTTCCACACAAATATCATGATTCAAATTGGGGGAATTGTAATTAATTGGCTGATTCAGCGAATGAAACTCGAATTTGTAATGTAATCATAACAACTGCTTTTCGAGGGGATCTTGTTAAATTTAATTGGGGAAGAGAGAAAAACACATACGCACGTGCACTGTCGCTGAACGAACGAATCTCAAAGTAGGCCCCAAAAGCGGAGGAGTCTGCGAGTTTGTTTGCCGCTGTGTGTTTGTGTGAATTTGAGTTGGTTGTACTTACTGTTCGAGATGTCTTCAGCTCTTTGACATCACTGCAGTAACACCTGGACAGACAACAAAAGAGGATAGCAGGTTAAAGTATCTATGGATAAATAGATAGTTAGTTAAGACCTTACAGGACACTGAAATACACACAGAAACATGTAAGGGAGACAATAAGGCTGTGAATAATAGATTGTGCCAAAATAATCGATTCGTTTAAAGATAATCCTTGCCATTAATCAATTATTAGTTTGGATCCTGAAAGGTCAGTGAATAGAGGATTTGTTTAATACACACAAGGTTGTTCGATTAAAAATAGTCACCGAACTATCTTTGTCATGAAACCTCTTCTAAGCAGGTTTAACTCAAGAAAAAGGTTTTAAAAATGATTAATGGATTCCTAAATGTGTTATCTATTTAATTTGGTTAAGTATTACTGCATTGGCCTCAAAATTCTCTGTCTTTTACCCATCTCCAGATGTTGCTCGGCTTGGTCACAATTGCACAAGTTTTTAGTGGAAAGGAAAACCGGAGCACACGGAGGAAATCTACACAGACGCGGGGAGAAAATGCAAACTCCACTCCGAACCTAACCCAGGCCCTTTTTGATTAGAAGCAAGAGAGCAAACGACTTAATGTGATTAATTGTGAACCAGCCCTAGTAACAAGCTAAGACAATACCTTTACGGTTATAAAATTACCGGAGGAAAATAAGGGAGTTTGACAAAAAAAATTAATTTCATGCAAATGGGGAGACTGAAGATGTTTCCCCTTCTCTCTTCAGATGCTACAATTACATTTCATTGGATACAACTTAAAAGATAGAGATGGAGCTGAGGCATTTGTGGTCCAGACACATCAAACGGCAGTGTACAGTGACGTGTGAGCCACAGCTGTAGCTACAATCACTCGCACCCTCACTTGTTGCAAAACCTGTTTGTGAGAAATGGATCTAGACACTGGAGCTTTGAGTGTGAGCAGATTTTCCCCAAACACAAGACAGTTCTTGTAGAGAACCCAGCCTCAACGCTTTTCTCACGCCCAGCGCTTAAGCATTGTCTCGCTGGGCCCTCATCAAATACAAAACACAAACCGCCACTTGCCTGCTGTTTATTACACTGCAAAAGCAAACGTGCATTACTACTTTAACATATTCTGATTACCAAAGACACCTGATGATTACACCGTACACAAGGCAATAGATGGAGACGACCTGTGGCAGCATGTTCAAAAATCCACGTTTATCTACAGAACATCTTTTTGAATGCTGAAATATACATCCCAAACCAGTAAACCAAGTTATATGTCTTGTTTTACACAAGGCAAGAGTATTCTTATAGCACAGTTCATACACAAGGCAACTCAAACTGCTTAACAAAACAAGAACAGATGATCTTATAGATTCACAGTGCATTAATAATTCACAGCTAAGAGAACTATTTTAACCTGAATTTTCATATTATAAGAGTAGAACCCTGACTCATATTTTCAGGAAGAATTTTCCAGATTAAAAATGGATTCATCTGAAACGGTGCCTCCCCATGTTTAGTCCTGACCCTGGACCCCAAGAGACCAGTTCCTGTGCTCCTGTGTCTGAGTTGGTTCATATGAAACAAACACGTCACGGATATACTTTGGTGCAAAGCTATGGAGAGACTCTCTGAGCCAAAGGAAGTGGAAACAATAGCCTTACTTCAATTTTGTATTCATTTTTTAAACTACCTTAAAATATGTGAAGACTGATTGTTAGTTTACATTTTTAATTCTATAATTTTCCCAAATATATAAAACATATGCCATTTAGGGTGTAAACAGTCAAACGATTACTTAATCAAAGCAATAATCAATACAATACTCAATTACTAAAATAAATCCCAATTTCAAACATCCCTCAGTCGGTATCAGCCTCGCCTCCCTCTCCCCGACACACAGAGGCAGGGGCTGCTGCCGGCTTACAAACAGAGCTGCACCCAGTGTGGGTGGCTATCTAACAAGGTTCTGTTGACAGTAAACACATCCATCTGGTCAACGGCAACAGAATCAAGTCTGGTGGAAGCTCCAAACGCACAGAGCGCCGATGTTTCCAGCTCACAAGGCACTTTGTACTCCTCGCATGTGCTCCAAAACACGAACGGATATATTGCCTCTTTAAACTTTGAACAAACTCCACTTGTTGCTCATAAACATCTTGAGAATCTACTTCTTAACAGTTTAGAAAAATGTGGATTAGACTTGACAAGATTCTGGACAATGTTATGTTGTTGCATTATGATGAAAGCTTACAATGAACAATGATTATATGGAGCAATTGAGGGTACGCAGTTCAAATGTCACCTCTGTCCTGTTTTATATATAGTCTGTGTGCTAAAAAGTGATGAGAGGCCAGAACAACAGCTTGCTCTGCGATTCCCTTTTGATTGCTCAATTTCTAGATTTACTGCCCAATTTTCCTTTGCTGTTGCAGTTTGTAAATCCTTATTGTGGCTCCCTGACAGCTATGGTCAGCTATTACTTAAATATTTCTGTTTTCACTTTAGCTGCCCATCTTGCCCTGGGCTCCATGTTTGAGTTAGATAAATTCATAATTCATTTTACTGCCAGTGCTTAAGTATCTCTAGATGAAATGGTAAAAGGAGGGATGCTTTATTACTTCATGTCTGGATGCCCTACAGTCCAGAATCTATCGCACGTCACATATGGCATTATGGCGTGTTCAATACTGAGCAGGAATCAGCCGAATTGCACTGATATTGATAATGATGAGAGCCCTGATCGAAGCATAATGACAGATGCACACAAACACTTTGATAACTCCTGCGAGTGTGCAACACGGAGCCAGGTTAGACTGGATTCATCTGCAGATTTTTCATAAAGGCCTATTAGAGCATGATTAAAGGATCTGTGCTCATAGGGTCTCCGCACAGAAATGATTTGCCAGCTACGAGGCAGGTGAATTACATTGGATAAGAAAGCCATGGCTGTCTGCCTTCATTTTCTTCACCACAATCTGCCTATTAGTCTATTAACCCCTTATTACTTCAACATCTTTGCAGTTTCTATCATGAGCATAGACTTTAAATATTTGTATTTTGTTATTAATGTTTCAGGACTCGTGCTGTCACAATACTCAATTTCAATAGTAGAAAATATACTCGATACCCATTTCAGCCAAGACCAGTAGGCTGCACTCCCATGATCTGAGACATTTAAGGACATTTGTGGATATGTATTAACATGTATGGCCATTGGTAAGTTTTAAAGACCAGAACTTAGCCTTAGTGTTGTCACTTGCTTGTCTCCAATGAAGATGGAAAGTTTGATGCTATACCGTGGAACATTCCAAGAAAAACAACAACATTTGGATTGGCTCAAGCTAAAAGCAGACCTTGAGTGATGCACCTTTAAAAAGGCTGGATTATTACGGATTACAACTGTGACCCTGTGTAGCATTTGTTTTATAGAATCCAAGAGCAACAGTAACATTAAATCTTGTGTGTAAAAAGATGCTATCTCGGGTGCATGTCATTATATCCATCATTACCTGCTTCATTATTCTTTCCTGAAGCTGCAGCACAAACAGAGGAGCAGAAACAGTGGCTGGGTTATAATTAGCCTACCTGCATTAGCCTAAGGCATGCTCACACATGGACAGACTGGGCCTGTGTCTGAGGCCTCAAGAGCATTGTTCAATCTCCCAACACTTCCTCCAAACAAACCTTTTTAGAGCCCAAAGTGATCAGCCTAATCAACCGCATCTGGCAACAAACATATTTTAGGCTTCGGTGTTCAGACAAGTAAATGTTTAGTAGTTAAATTAGCAAACAACTATAATCTTTCTAATAGTTTTGGCCGTCTTTTATATGATCTTGACTATGCATAAGGTGGCATGTTATGTTTTAGAATTTGTGTGTGTGTGTGTGTGTGTGTGTGTGCGTGAGTGAGTGTGTAAGTGTGTCTGTGGGAATAGCAATGCTAAAATCAAGCCATTTCAAACCATGCATGCAGCTAATGCAATATGACAGCAGGAATAGTCGGAAATAATTTGGAGACATACTTGAAGATCTCCCAAGATTTAACTATGTGACAAAACAGAACAAGAGTTACATAACTGGTGTGACTGACTGAGAATAGAGTATTCATGTAGGGATGGGTAGGCGGGATTGTGCTGAAATATCCTGATATTGAAGTGGATTAAGTTATGAAGCTAAAATCATTATTATTCATGTAAAAATTCAAAAAGATTAATTAATTCCTATGAAGCAACTCAAAATATAGATATACATTATAGACTCATTATATTGAGTCTATACTGTGTTTTGTATTTTATGGACTTCGGGTCTGACAAATAAAGATAATAATAATAATAATAATATGCTACGTGGCTAATGCCAAGCCTTTGTTTGATAATGGCTTACAGTCCAGTTTTTTCAAGCTGAGAGACAATTATAAACTTTATTTAAAAAAGGCTTGATACATCTCACTTTGCATGTAACAAGGCCGTCATTTTCAAGTTCATGGACTTTTGAACTATCTTCTAGTTTTCACCTGCATGTCAGGACTGATTCAGGTTTGATTTATTTCAAAAATCCGATCGTAAACTTGGTATCAAAACAGATCCCATCCTCAAGATTGGCAAATCTACAAATACACAGCAGTCAGTCACTGTCACGCATGCTAAGAAAGGAGGGAGCCGAGTGTCAGTGTTTATCATTATTCATATGAACATGTGAGTTTTCTGATTCATGCCGAACCTTTCACTGGTGGAATAACACATCTGAGCATGGTTCAATCCTTGCTTGGATTCTGTAAATATTGTAACAATTCCCCAAACAAAGCCACTGATTTGGCGAGTAGATGGATCATTCAATCTATAGGATCAATTTAATCTAACCCAGCAAAGTATTTAAATACCAGGAGACCAGGGATTTAGAAATATGGCTCAATTTGATCTGAATTTGAAATAGTGAGCCCAGTTTTTGAAGAGAAAACAATGGTTAAACCAGATGCACATATCTCCACAGTCAATCAAGATATTAGTGTTACATTTCTGTATATGGAACAGATGTTTTATATATTTGTTGAAATATACACATGTGACACCCTTTGTCAGTCTTGTCTGGAAAAAGCACTATGAATAACATGTAAAATAGTTTGTAATTTCACTGAGAAATGTAGATATTACATAAATTACATGGACGAGAGATAGGTTGATGTGTGTATAATGCAGGTGAAAATAGAATATCGTTCAAAAGATCCTTTACTTGTGTAATTTAACTTACAATGTAAATACAGTATAATGGTTACACATTTTAAGTTGAATTAAAGCAAAAACCCTAAAGGGGCAGATAGATGTGATGAAACTACCCAAATCAAAATGCATTTCAATATTAAAAAACCTATAATGGACTGTCATATTCTTTTGCCTTTCCTTACTTTCTCACAACTTTCAGTCTGTTCTCACTACGAGAACAGACTGAAAACTTTGAGAGCTCAGTTGCCACATAAGCTTCAACATTAAACCCTCTATAATCAGATAAAAATGCAGAAAGTGAATTATTTATAACAATAGTAAAGAGCTGTGTTTAGAACTTATTTGATAAATAAGATCAAATGCAAACAAAACAGCCCATGTCATTCAAACCAGCATGATACGGCTATCTAGCAGGAAAACATGTTTATAATGCAAATCGCAGCTTGAACTTTTCAGAAAACACATCAAGATGATAATATTTTAGTCTTAAATTCATAGTCCACAGTCCACAGTTTATCATTTACATTTTCTTCCCAATTGAAAATGACATCACGACCAAAACAGGGCCACAACTCCCCCAGTGAATTACAAGAATATACTTCTATTTAGTGGATGGAAGTGTGAATGAAAATGAGTTTGTAAACTTGCCAAACTTCAGGAGGAACTCTGACTCAGTTCTAGAACACTGCTCTACTTCCTGTTAATTCATCTTTATCAGAGTAAAACTAGTAAAACTATTATTTATACAATACAGACCAAAAGTTTGAACACACTTTCTCATTCAATGAGTTTCCTTTCTTTTCATGACTATTGACTGTAGATTCACACCCAGGCAGTGTAAGGGCTATTTGACCAATAACGAGAGTGATGGTGCTGGGACAGATGACCTGGCCTCCATAGTCACTGGACCTGAACCCAGTCCAGATGGTTTTGGGGTGCGCTGGTCCACAGAGTGAGGGTGAAAGGGCCAACAAGTGCTAAGCATCTCTGGGGAACTCCTTCAAGACTGTTGGAAGACCATTTCAGATCACTACTTCTTGAAGCTTATCAAGAGAATGCCGAGAGTGTGCGAAGCAGTAATCAGAGACATCTTAAGCCCTATTCGGACGGGATAAGAATTACAGGGGGACCCCTAGTAATTTGTAATAATCACGGAGGACGTCTGAGATCTTGCGGTGCATTC
>JAPMNZ010252032.1:0-11869 GCA_029875035.1 Pomatoschistus microps | reverse complement strand
CACATTTCTGAGTGTTCTATCCATGCCAATGTGACATGTAAATTTCTCCTGTTGTGAGATCAATAAAGCTAATCTAATCTAATCTAACCAGTTGAAAGACAACTCACAAATACAAACATTACAATTATGTTATAGGGATGTATTCTGCCTTGACTGTTTTTTTATTTCAGGTTCATAAATCTAATTTACACAAGTTTCACTCCAAGCATTCGATAGTTGCACCTTCCTTTATATTTGCCAACATTTTTTAGATAACTTTGAACCAGATTAATCAAAGGACACGTGGACCTCAGCACCACAAAGGCTCCAACGTTTTGGAGAAAATTTTACAATATGTAAACACAGGGACAGGGCCTGTTTAAATCTCGACGTATTCACAAATTACATCATCAATTGTTTACTACTATTTTCATAGAAGTTGAATAACAATATGAAAGGTGTCCAAATGATTGCCGTTTCATTAAACAAAGTTGTATTGAATTAGCTATTAACTAGCAATATGCGTCATATCTGTGAGTTAGTATTGAATTGATTGTTTGTTTAAAACTACAATAAAAACTGGAAGAGGAGAAGGTTTTCAAAAACAGTGTGCTAGTTTATTGTGCAGGCGCTTTTGAGGCAACTAAACAGTTGGGGGTCCTGCTCCACGTTGCAGCAGCAGGAAGTGAATGCACGACCTCTGTGATGCTTCGGGTTCGAGCGGTTTCACGGGGTTCAAAGTGAAATAACGGTTGTTATAACACAGTCCGGCGGAGAGCGGTCCTCGTTCAGCCACGGCCACCGGGAAGCGTCCTTCATGGCGGCCTCTGTAAACCGCTGCGCCTGCGCCTTTTCACGGCTCCAGCGCCACTTGAGCTCCCGGGCGGTGCGTACATCAGGCTGTGCGGTCTTGTCAGTACCACGTCAATGGGCTGAAGTTGGGACACCTATCAGAGCTCGGTCAACTATTGCCAAACCCCCGGACACATCTCTCTTCGTCCCGGTGTCACTAAAGACTGATGACTCCGCGGACGTGGGCGTGGGGGTGGAACTTACACAGCCTTTGGATAAAAGTGAGAATTAAGTTTGTCATGAATAGATGCTGCTTTCTTGTTGTTAAACTTCAGCCCACTTTCTCTACGATTCTTTTCGACGTCTCTTTTGTTCGCAATTGTGTAACATTGCCTCGTGCTAACAGTACCCTTTATATTATTCTATCTGCCCAGGTGAGCTTTTGAGAGTACTGAATCGTTTTTATAGAAGAAAAGAAATGCAAAAGCTGGCAGCAGATAACGGCCTCGATGGTGAGTATGTTGTGGCTTATCGGTGTATTCAGTATTTGAGTTGCCTTCTGTATGAATTGTGCTATACATGAAACTTGCCTTGCCTTCATTAGAATTATGTCCTAATTGTTATTTTTCTTCAGCGAGACTCTTCCATCAAGCCTTCATCAGCTTTAGGAAGTTTGTCTTGGAGATGTCTTCACTCCCTGCTGACCTGCACATCATTCTTAGTGACGTTTGCTGTGGAGCAGGTTGGTTTGGGTCAATTTAAATGTGTTCACGTTCTTAGTAACATGATTTCTGTGTTACTTAAAGGCCACATAGATGATGTCTTTCCGTATTTCATGCGTCATGCAAAGCAAATTTTTCCTATGTTGGACTGCATGGATGACTTGAGAAAGATCTCAGACCTCAGAGTTCCAGCCAACTGGTAAGTTTAGCATACTCTCTTGAAGAGTTTCTTTGCTAAAACTGATAACAGATCAAGATCAATCGTCAACATGTTTTGTTAGTACATTTGAAAGGATGTGCTCAAGAAGGAGTGAAACTGAATATGAATGGCACTAAAATATATTTGACTTGGTAAAGAGCAAATTTATAATCCTATTTTTTCTAATGACACTTATGACACTTGTCTGTTTTTGGAAATGAACTATTCACTTGTAACTCCCATGTCAAACTGATCACAGGAAATGTCTTTTTAAGGTACCCAGAGGCTCGTGCGATCCAGAGAAAAGTCATTTTTCATGCCGGTCCCACAAACAGTGGAAAAACATACCATGCGATTCAGCGTTATCTTACAGCCAAGTCTGGAGTCTACTGTGGTCCTTTGAAACTTCTGGCTCACGAGATCTTTGAGAAGACTAATGACAGCGTGAGCATTAGTGTATCTTCACCTCTTAATACCTCTGAACTGGAGTTTATTTTGTTATATTTTCTGTATACCCAGAAAGTAGCTTGTGACTTGGTCACAGGTGAAGAAAGGACATTTGTGGATCCAGAAGGACGTACATCTGGCCATGTTGCCTGCACCATAGAGATGTGCAGTGTCACCACACCTTGTATGCTTTTATAGTTTACCAAATGCAAATATTATCTAGTTTGACATTTGAAAATTGCTTAATTGTTTTGTGTATGTATAGATGAGGTTGCTGTCATTGATGAGATACAAATGATTCGAGATCCATCCAGAGGCTGGGCCTGGACGAGAGCCCTGCTAGGTACATCAGTGTACTAGTGTTATTTAAAAATGCTTGTTTTTAAGCATCAACAATTAAGTTTAACTAATATTTCAGGTCTTTGTGCTGAGGAAATTCATGTGTGTGGAGAATCGGCTGCAATAGATTTTGTGAGGGAACTAATGTATACCACTGGAGAAGAGGTTGAGGTAAGACTTTCAAATAAATGTTGTGTTAAACTGTACATCTTATCTTAATTTGCTTTTCTCTTCAGGTTCATAATTACCAGCGTCTGACACCATTCTCCGTATTGAATCAAGCTCTGGATTCATTGGATAATTTAAGACCAGGGGACTGTATTGTATGTTTTAGTAAAAATGATATTTACTCAATCAGCAGACAAATAGAGGCTCGAGGTCTTGAATGTGCTGTGATTTATGGGAGTCTTCCGCCAGGTGAATGTTTAGCCTGTTGCCATAACATTTTTATTGTAGTATTTATAATAATGAAGTTATTTTTCAGGTACTAAATTATCCCAGGCCAAAAAATTCAATGATCCTGATGATCCCTGTAAGATATTGGTTGCCACAGATGCTATTGGCATGGGACTTAATTTGAGTATTAAGCGGATTATCTTCAATAGTCTGGTCAAGCCAAATGTGAACGAAAAGGGAGAAAAACACATGGAGACGATCAGCACTTCACAGGCCTTGCAGATCGCTGGTCGAGCTGGCAGGTCAGCTATGAATATTGCTTATTAAAATAACCCAATATTTAAATAAACAGACATGTTTCATGAGCATGTCACACATTACATGTTCCCTTGTTATTAGATTCTCATCAAAGTTTAAAGAAGGATCAGTCACAACAATGCACAAAGATGATCTTCCCATCTTAAAAGAAATTCTCAGCCAGTCAGTTGATCCCATTGAGGTAACCTTATCTAAAAGACCTTCATTGGCTTCCATTCTTACTACTTGAATTAGAAACATTACTTGTTTCAGACGGCAGGCCTTCATCCCACTGCTGAACAGATCGAGATGTTTGCATACCATCTGCCTGATGCTACACTGTCTAATCTTGTGGTGAGTAACTCTTATTGGCTAATTAGTTCAAATCCAAAAGTGCACAACTTTGAACTTAAAATCAATATCTTCAGGACATCTTTGTGAGCCTTTCTCAAGTGGACGGCATGTATTTTGTCTGCAACATCGACGACTTCAAGTTTTTGGCTGACATGATTCAGCATATCCCTTTAAATCTAAGGTCTCGCTATGTCTTCTGCACAGCTCCAATCAACAAAAAGCAGCCTTTTGTGTGCACATCGTTTCTGAAGGTGAAGTAATAGCTTTGGACTCTTAAGTATTGTCAGATTCTTTCACAATTAAGTTTTGAAAATGATCCATGTTATGTTTTTTAGTTTGCTCGTCAGTTCAGTCGGGATGAGCCACTGACGTTTGACTGGGTGTCTCGTCATGTCAGCTGGCCTGTGCTTGCTCCAAAAAACATTAAGGATTTGGTGCATTTAGAAGCAGTTCATGATGTTCTGGACCTTTACCTCTGGTTAAGGTATTCTTTTGTGATAACTCTTATGTAGTAATCATTTCATTTGGCTAAATAATATATATGAAATAATATAAATTAATATAATATACATATTCCGGTCACTGGGACCTGATTGGCTGAATGAGAGCGGTTCTCTTTTTCACTTTTCTGAGTGTGGAACTTGTTGGATGGATTGTATTTAGGGCTGTCAAAATATATATTTTTTTAGTAGTTTAGTTAAGTAATTGCATTGTAATGAGGTGAGTTAACTCCTGATTATTCGCTTTTTCAACATTCTATTTCAAATCCACTCCAATTGAAGTTAAATGAGATTATCAAATGTAATGACACATTGTCATTCAAACCAAATGTACTTAAATCTGTTAGATTTGCTCACAACCTTTTACTTTTGGGCACAGCCAACATGAGCTGTCAATGAAAGGGAAAATGTACCTACCCCAGCTTTAATTTAGCGGGTTTAGCTGCGTTTCAGGAGGAGACACGACACTTCTTGAGGCTCCATAGTTCAGCTTCAGCTGTGTATTTATTGCGTGCACAGGTTACGCAAAGACACACACACAACATGCAGAATAGTTCTGTGCGTGTATGGTCTTGGATATGACCACGTTTCAGCGGCGCCATCCTCACAGTAGCTGCAGGTGGGAACCATGATCCAGAACGGCCACAGCTGTCCCGGGTCAGAACTCAGCGACCATGGAGGAGGTGGACTTCTGTTCATACAGAAAAATGCAAGTGTCCCACGGTCACGCACATATTCTTTTAAAACTTGAATTCCCAGAGATCTGCTCTGTCGCGTGTGTGAGATGGCATTCTGAGTGTTATTATGGGATGCATGGGTGGGTCTTTCGGACATGCGTTAAACGCGTTAATTGCGTACGCAATTTATGAAAAATTTAATTAACTTGAGTTAACGCAATAATTTTGACAGCCCTAATTGTTTGGTGTTATTACTTCGACAAACCGGACTTGATTTGACTTTTCCCTTTCCTTCTTCCTATAGCTACCGATTTATGGACATGTTTCCAGACACAATGTTGATACGACAAATCCAACATGATCTTGATCAAATAATCCAAGAGGGAGTGCGAAACATCACTCGACTCATCAGAGCGTCGGACAGCAGCATCACTGACCCTCTTCAAAACGGAAAGCCAGAACAAACCTCAGCTCAGAGTGTGACGCGGAGGACCCCGGGAGGCAGTAGGGCAATAATGGACAGCTCTCTGACCAGCCGCCTTGTGAGAGATGGGCTCCTCACTCCTGACATGATTCGACAGCTGCAGAAGGAGTGGTCTAAAGAGTCGGACACTGCAAAACAAAGTGCTCTTGATACAAACTATTTTAACAGTGAGAAGGGAAAACGGAGAAAGAAGAAGAAATAAGGACACTTTGCCATGTTTCTCTGAGAGAATGAGTTGTTTGCTTCTGTTATCATGTTGACTGTGTGAAAGGTCAAACTGTGCTAAGCTAATAAAATGGAAGAATTCTTTTTATAGTTAAAATGTAGCTGTTTTATCTTACTCAATATCTCTTCTCGGATACCGTGTGCAAACAAATTTAGTGTGCAAAATGTTTGGTGCATTTCTCAACTGTTCTGGTGGTGACCCAATTTTTATGAAATGGTCCAATACCTGCTTCTTTTGCTATTGTTATTACATTCCTTAATTATGGATGGTTTTAGTACTTAGATAAGGTTTTTTTGTTTTACTTGAGTGTCTCCTCTCCACAGATAAATCTTGTAAATAAGCAGATCGAAGTTACATCCAATCTAAAAGGAAAGTTCAATTACAAATAATATTATTATCCAGGCAAGACTTTGCGATAAACCCAAGCAAAAAGCCAGCCTACCACTAGGACATTTGAACAATGCACATTTATAAGAATAAATTATAATATATTTTTAATACAATGCACGCAGCATACATGCTTAATGCAAACAGATCTGTAATAGTTTGTTGTGGTTTTACACGACAGAGCGTGTATAAATATATATTTATGAGCAGAATGTGGGAGAAAAGGGCATGGCTTTGTGTTAATCATTGAGTCGGTTCAGAGATCGCCTCAGTGTACAGCTGTCTCGGGGGACTAAACAACCCAACATGCACGTACGAAGTCAACAGTAGAAGAAACAACTGGATAACCTTTTTAAGCTTCTATTTTACGTAAATGTTTTGTGTATGCATTATTGCACCATGTTGGCTGCACATTTCATTTCTTTTTTACTTTCCAAACCCCAAGAGGACCCCAAAAGTAGGGTAAGATATCTGATATGTGCATGCTCTAGAGAAGTAAATATAATTTGCACTTATGGTATAGATGAAGAAAACAACTGATTACAAGACTGTAGACCTGTGAACATGTTTCCTGTTTTTGCTACCTCGGAAAGATAATGGAGGTTTAGTGGCTGCAGTGAGCTCATGTTGATTTAGAATTAATCAAATGGGGCTGAAAGTACAAAATGTTTTTAGGTGGATGCATTTCTTCGCACGATGTGTCTGCAAGATGACCAATTAAAAGACGTCTCAGCCCTTTTTCAGGCTGAAATGATCAAAGGTCTTTCATCAAAGAGCAAAGCTGTAGCTGCAGTGAAGATGCTCCCAACACATGTGTACCTCAAACCCAACTGCTCAGGTCTCTACTGCCATTCACCTTTCATTGTATTTGCATTTTTATTATATAATGGGGACCAAGTTCCAAATCATGCACTCTTAGTTATAGAAAGAGGCCAGTTTTTGGCCTTGGATTTTGGCGAATCCAGTTTTAAAGTCCAACGAATTAGACTTGAAGAAGGAGGGGACCGTAAACACACAGAGGTGAAAATACAGGAGAAAATATTTCCAATACCAAATACACTTCTAAATGGCAGAACAGAAGAGGTGAGAGAAGCAGCATTACTCAGTAGATAGCAAAATGATTAAGCTGCCATTTATTTTTTTCTAGTTATTTAATATGGTTTCAAGATCTTTAAAGCAATTTATGCTTGAAAAAAATATGAGTTTTGTGAGGAAACAGCCCCTGGCTATGACCTTCTCTTTTCCTTGTGAACAACCTGCTTTAAACCAGGTAAGTGTCCTTCATGATCCAACACCATGTGTTTCACAATAATAAACCCATATGTCCTGTTCTTCCCATTGTGACCAGGGACTCTTGTTAGACTGGACTAAGAATGTCAGGACTCCAGGCTTGAGGGGAAAAGATGTTGCTCAAGAGCTGAAAGCTGCAATAGAACGAACTGGTGTAAGTAGCCAAACATCTTATAGTTTTTGGTCAAAACACTTTTGAGTATAATGTGTGTTGTATCAATAACAAATCAAAATACCTTCACTTTACTCTGCCACAACACATGTCATACATAAGTAATTATTACTTAATGCTGATATTCTTCTGATTATTTGTATTGACCCAAAATCACATGTGTCAAACGCAATGTCTGGGACTAGTTTCAGTGACCCCTGAAATGATTTCCAATGATCATGATTAACTTGCAGCCTTTATGGTAAGAGGTTAGTACAAGTTACTACGGCATAAATACTGGTACATTTTAAATGAAATTTTCCATCCATCCATTTTCTAACGCTCCATCTGTTGCCGGGTCAACAGCAGTCCAAGCTGAGACGGCCAGACTTTCCTGCTCACACATACTTCCCAGGCCAGCTGAGAGACCTTCTCCCGATGGGACATGCCCGGAACACCTTCACAGGGGGCATCCAAAACAGATTCTAATGATTTAATCCAAGTCGTAATTAGAAATAGTTGAATAAGTATTTACTAATTGTGTTCATTTTTGGTTCAATCCAAACATAAATGAATTCATATTGTTGAAACATCTACCAGAAAAGTACATCCAAAGTCATGAACATAAATTATTTTGTCAAAATACCGTCAAAACCCCAATCTAAATATAATATGAATATACATGGAATTATATAATCAAATAATATATAATCTTTTTTTACAAAGAAAACCACAATTATGTTTTGAGTTAGACACCCCTGCCCTAAATATTTCCAAAGTTCAGGAGCACTCAGCCTTCGGTGGCAATTTTATCTTATCTGTCGCCACATTAAAGTAGATCTACACTGCAGGCCTCCTGATCAGTCACACCGACACACACTAAAGATATGTTGCTTAGGGAAAGAACAAGTAGGTTCATTGTTAAAACTGATTTGTCAAATAGGCCAGTAACAAGTTGTTATATTGTAACCAACATGTATCCCTTCTTATTGCATAATCATTCTTATTTAATAACTTTAACTGATTCTTTCAGGGGATGGATATAGACATTGTGGCACTTGTGAATGATTCTGTTGCTACTATGATGACGTGTAGATTTGATAATCCAGACTGTGAAATTGGACTCATAATTGGTTTGTATTATCCGTTCACTTGTGTAATATAATTGGGTTGTTATTATCAGTTTGTTAAACCCTTTTTTTATAGGCACAGGCACCAATGCTTGCTACATAGAGGAGCTGCGTCACATAGACTCGGTAGATGGAGACGAAGGTAGCATGTGCATAAACAGTGAGTGGGGGGCTTTTGGAGATGATGGAGCTTTGGACGACGTCATTACAGAATATGACAGAGAGATAGATGCAGCATCCTGCAATCCTGGAAAACAAAGGTTAAAATAACAAAACCAACAAATCCCCTCCAACCCCCTGATGCTCTCCTTGGCCAAAACCTCCTTCATCTTGTGCTACATAGTTTTGAGAAGATGGTTAGCAGCTTGTACCTGGGGGAACTCGTGAGACTGGTGATTTTGAAGATGGCCAAACAGGGTCTTCTTTTTAAAGGCTCCGTCTCAAATGTTTTGAAAACAAAAGGAACTATCACCATGACACATGTTGCTGCCATAGAAGAGTAAGTTTTGTTTTGGTTGATTTGATTTTCACATTTATCGACCCCCACTTATTTACCCCACTTTACATTTACCGGCATGTGTTTTTTTTCTCTGTTTTCAAAGAGGCCTGCAAAACACCAATGACATCCTATCGGGACTGGACTTGACCCCTTCTGTGAATGACTGCTTGGCTGTCCAGCGTGTGGCCACTATAGTTACAAGCAGGTCGTGCAATCTGGTTGCTGCATGTCTGACAGCTATCTTGGCTCGGATCAAAGAAAACAGCAGATCAACATGTATCACCATTGGTGTGGATGGGGAACTATTCAAAAGGCACCCACAGTAAGTGTTAAATCATAAATGTGAAGAAAATAATTATCTTAAAAGATGGGGAAATAATCAGCTATCAGATGAGTAAAGACCACAAGATCTACATTCATATACCTTCCAACAATATGGAACATTTTAGGTTTTAATTGTTTTACTGAAACTAAAACCTCTGTGCTATGGTTAGTAGACACCAGATAGTTAGTTGGTTAGTTAGTTAGTTGGATTTTTTGAAACTCCTCTGGGGATTTTGAATCCCCATCTCAGCTCCATTGAACCACAGTGATTTGTAAGTACATTTGTACCCAACAGTTTCTTTCTCTCAAATTAGTTGTTCTGTCACTTGTTTTCACATGCATGTATTGTTTGGCCTCTGCCAAATTTCTTACAGCTTTTTCAGAAAGAGCCAATGACCTTTCAGCCCAACGCATCAAATAGTGACTCACAGGGCTCGTATACATTTGCAAAAGAAAAACTCTTTTCTTATAAGATAAAGACAGTGTGTGATGGTCTGATTTGTTTACAACATTTTACTTTCACCAGACTTTCTATAGTTTCTATTGTACGTTTGTCCTCATAGATAATACACAAAATGTATTATTTATGAGGAAAAACATTTTCTGAATTGTTTAATGTTCAGGTATCCTCAGCGCCTGCAGGGGGCAGTGCGGAGGTTGTTTCCTGAGAGCTGTGTGAGGTTCGTCTCTTCTCCCTGTGGCACTGGGACAGGAGCTGCTTTGATCACACTGGGGGCAACACAAGAGGCATGGAAAAGGTGCCAGGTTAGTTAGTGCCATTTAGTCCTACTTTGGTGTGAACAATGACAGTTTTACACTTTGACTCTTTGGAAAGGTGGAAGAAACGGCTAATATGTTTATACTGAACCAGGAGCAGCTCATGTTGGTAAAGTCCAGAATGAGGGTGAAGTCTGAGTCTGCCATTAAGACGATACCCTCGTTTGTTTACCATTTACCAGATGGAACAGGTAAGATTGTCACAAATCAACATGGTTAGGTTATTTATCACAAGTTTCACTTGTTCAGAGTCAGGTCAGTACCTTGGTTTGGAGCTGGAGGAAAATCGTCTCAGGGCTGTGCTAGGGAACATCAGAGATGGTCATCTCCACCACACAAACCTTGACCACAAGATCTATGAACTCCCACTGGAGCTCCGCACGAGTGGAGAGGAGGTGCATACTGATCAGATGCACAGAGATCTCATTCATATCACTTCTTCAATATTTGTTTGTGTTCGTCAGTTTTTTAACCATGTAGCACAGTGTATATCTGACTTTCTGGATTATGTGGGCTTGAAAAACACGTGTCTCCCAGCAGCCATTGTGGTCGCATTCCCCTGTAAACAAACTGCAATCGAAAAGGTGTCAACGAGTGTCCTTCAGAATTAAACATTAAATATGATGTATTTTGTAATAAGTATTTGTATGCAGCCCGCCGTGAACTGGACCAAGTGGGTTGAGATCAGAGACTGTGAGGGGCCAGACGTCCTCACCATGTTGAAAGAGGCCATAGACCGGCACGCTGTGAGTCACACATAAGTGTTTAGTCAAAGATATTTACAATAAGACTTTTAATGTTTATTTATAATGATCTAAATTGGGTCTTCATTTTCATAGACTTTTAGTTTGGACATAGTTGCAGTTGTGAATGATACTGTGGGGACCATGATAGCTGCTGCTTATGACCATCCTCAGTGTGAAGTTGGACTGATTGTTGGTATAAGACTTGAACTATGTTCAGTTTTATTGGCTTGATAAATTAATTTATCATGTGTTTTAAAGGTACTGGAGTCAATATTTGTTACATGGAAGAGATTAAAAACACTGATTATGAAGTTAGAATGGAAGACCTCCCAGATGATAAAAAGGTTATGATAGATACGTAATAATATAATGTATTTTAAAACATGGGTCTTGATCTTAAAGTGATCTGTTGCAGCAGGAAATCTCGTGGGCAGACAGTTCAAAAGACACCAGTGAACAGAAGATATGTATAAACACAGAGTGTGGACATATTGGGGATGATGGCTCCTTGGATGATTTTCTAACTCCTTATGACATTCAAGTAGATTCAAACTCTCTGCATCCAGGAAAACAGAAGTATAAAGCATCAGAAAACCAACAATTCAGTTAAAGTATTTATTTGATTTCCAATTGCTCTCATTTTTGTTTCAGGTTTGAGAAGTTCACTAGTGGGTTGTACATGGGAGAGGTAATTCGTGAGGTTCTTCTAGACTTAACCAGGAACGGTCTGTTGTTCAAAGGTCATGATCACACGTCTTTGCAAACGCCAGGATTATTTCACATTAACTGTTTGTCGCAAATAGAGAGGTAAGGCCTAATAAAGTTGATCTCACTTAAGACAGGGCTGAAGTTGTCACTAAATACTCTTTCATGGTTGTCCTAGTGGCCAAGTAGGAGTACTACAACTCAAGTCTATTCTTCAACATTTGGGAGTCGAGAGCAGCTGTGACGACTGTGTTTTTGTAAAAGAGGTAAATCACTGTGTGTGAAAAGAAAAAGATCCGTTTTCCCCTCAATATAGTGTTATCATTCTTTTCCTTAAAATAGAAACAGATTATTTATTTATTCATGAACAACACCTCCCACCCACTGCACAGGACTATAGAGGAGCTGAGGAGCTCCTTCAGTGGAAGACTGAGGCACCCCCAGTGTA
>JAPMNZ010251090.1:0-11471 GCA_029875035.1 Pomatoschistus microps | reverse complement strand
TTATCCATACAGTAGATACCATGTGATAATCCATACAGTAGATACCATGTGATTATCCATACAGCAGATACCATGTGTGTATCCATACAGTAGATACCATGTGATGATCCATACAGTAGATACCATATGCACTATACTCTGGTGCTCTGGTCCTAAAGGCCCCTCTGGAGAGCCAGGTGTCCAGTACCATCAGCATCAAAATTCAGCCTCACAAACACAGACATGAAACAGAATACAATATCGGTGCAGTTTGAAAGTTTTATGTGATGTGATTGCCAGTTCCCTCTCGCTCGTTCATAACAGATTACGTTTGTGCAATGAATCGTCATGGAAACGCAAAAAGAGACTCGTATTAGCTTGACTTTGTTTTAACGGAGGATTCATCTCTCATTTATTGCTTCAAACTCGTGAGTGCGGCTGCCAAAACCAAAAGGCAGAAGGTTAAATGAATGTCAGGAATGATACAAGTTTTTGAGTTGAAAGTGATTGTCGCCAACTCCAAATAAAATCCAAGCTATGATGACATTTGTGAAAAGATTGAGATCCTTTTTACAGTCCCACAGTGGGGAAATGTCAGTGTTGCATCACAAGTTACAGAACAGTAGGAATGAGGAGCACACGGCACAAGATAAATGAACAATAACTAAACTAAATTAAAATATAATAATAGCATAAAAAGAAGAAAGTATTAAATATTTATCTGTGGCATGATGAAGAAGCAAGACTTAGAACATAAACCCCTGACTTCAACATAAGTCAACATAAGTTAAAGCTGGGGTATGTAACTTTTTTTTCTAAATAATACAATACAACAATAGTGGCAACAGAAATAGGTAAAAGTAAAAACAAAAAGTGTACAATCAGACTACATCATGCTGTCTTTAAACATATGTGTCTTAATCAAGTAAATTTGTGCACACATAGCGAGCCCTGTGAGTCACTATATGACTCTTTTGGCTGAGAGCTGATTGGCTGAAAGAGAGTGGTCCTCTCTTTTCCACTTTTGAGTCTGAAAAAGCTATGACGCTGTGGAAACTTGTGATAAAACCAAACTGTTTTGAGAGCTAAGGAACTAGGGTTGTAATTACATACGTATATTTCTGGTGGTTTTGAAAATAAGGTCCCTGAGCTTTAAATGGATTTGCACATCCCAACAAAGGATTGTATGTACACTTTTATTGTGGTTTTGAAAAGTAGGTACCCCAGCTTTAACTGGATTTGCATATTCTCCCCCCTACCCCCTTTTTTATTAATTGAAACAAGAATCTACCAGTCTCCATCTCCATGTAAACAAACTCTATGTCTCTTCCTTTTTAGCTCTAAATGCAATAACTATCAATAACACAATCCCATACAACAAAAAAGTTGCAGATCCGAGCTTTAACTGCCCTCTTGCCTCTGCGTCCCTGTGAATTGCATCAGCAGTGCCAGTATGTGCCAGTATGTGCCAGCATGCAGACACAAATATCTGATCACTTGCTTTGTTACTATTATGGTCTTGGCACATTGCAGACCCTCCCAGTCCCCCTCCCACAGTGGGCCAGTGGGTCAAGTTCTCCATGCATTCTCGGCGAGGGTTTGGCTGGTGCCCGCGGGTGCCACCTGCCCCACGGTCACACACCGACTCTGTGATCCGCTGTGATCAGAACCTAAACTAACCATGATTTTCTGGTGTTGCTTCCGTTTCAGGGAATGCGGCGGCTCTGGCAGACGGAAATCGGGTAAGACGCCCGCTATTCTTCTTGTTTTGTGTCATAATCGCAGCGTTTATTCATGTATATTTAAGTCCGTCTTCTTCACAATGAGGACTTTTGAAAGCTTGAGATCTGAAATTACAGGTAAAAAAGAGTAATTCAAACTCCCCCTGGCTGTTATCATTACGTTGCCGGGAGACGAGACTTGACAATCAACGTGCCCAGACCAAAATAGTGTTTAACGTGACCTTCGTAAAGGGTGAAACCTGCCATTTTCTCTGAGTCAGAACTCGTTTGGTTCAGTCGTCACGCAAAATGATGTTTGTCTTTTTTAGTCTGTGTTATGATTTCAAAGCTTGAGGGAATCGTTGGAGGAAATATGCTGCAAATCGAGCCGTTTAAATGACTTTGTAATGAGGTTGTAATAATTCCTAATTGTCCTCTGTGCGCTTAAGTGTTTGAGTTGGAAAAGGTGGCTGTGTTTTTAAAGCTGGGGTACCTGTTTTTTAGCAGGAAGTAGATCTATATATCAATCACAAAGCCTTTGTTGCATCATTAGTGACTTGCAGCATTGATGGTAAGGGGCTATTATGAATGTTATACTTCATTTTAAAGCCTATCGTCTCAGGAAAACCACCATATAATTGTATTGGTTCTAAAATGTTAACTGAAATATAATAATAAGTCTTCCAATACAGCATTTATTATATTATACTTGGCCCAGTTGTGGTTGAATCCAAACCTACTAGAAAATAACATCCAAATGTATGTCAAATACAGTTAATTTGTCAACAAACTTTATGAACCACATTTATATATGTATTTCTGGCCTCACCCTGATCTTATCTTTTTGAATTTGGCCCAAAAAATGAGTATGACACCCCTGCGCTAGTACAAATGTAAACTATTTGGACGATGAATACTTTATGAACAACTTCTATGAACTATGAACAACATTATGGAGTGGTGCAGTGGTTAGCCTCAGCGCACAAAGATCCTGTGTTTCGATTCCACCTCCAGGCCTTTCTGTGTGGAGTTTGCATGTTCTCCTCCTGTCTGCTCTGGTTTCCTCCAGGCTCTCTCTGGTCTTCCCCTAAAACATGCACAATACTGAATGTAATGAGCAAGTGAATTGTGGTGGGCTTCCATGCGCACCTCAGTCTGTGAAATGCGCTATATAAATAAAGATGACTTGCTTTCTCACATTATGAAGGAAAAACACACACATGGGGGTAGTTTTGACTTGGTCTTGTGACATTACTGCATGTATACAACATTTTGAGCCATATTTCTTAATGCTATGAACAAACTTGGATAGTATTATGAATATTGAATACGTTTCCATTAATTCTACATGTATTTATATATTCGCAAGGTGTCATAAGAGATAAGATGGAACGTTTTCGCTCTTGTTAGTGGAGAATCTTTGCACGCCGTTGATGCCGTAATGAGATACAAAGTCATTTAGATGATGAATGTGTGAGTCTGCCGTTGTGTAGGTCTCCTCGTATGTTAATTCGAACACATTTGCGTGGCCGCTTTATGAAAAACGCCACAGAGACGTTGACCTTTTATAGACAAGCCCTCTGCGACAACATATAAACACAATATCCTATTACCTCAACAGGAAGTAGGCCCCTGTTTTTAGCACACAGGAAGTCCTCACATGATGCTCTTAAAGTGACCATTGGAACGATTTCTGCATTTGGAGGCGGAGCCAAACGGGTGACCTCATCGGCTCCAGAGAGAATCAATGAGCAGCTGCTGGATTGTTGCGTGTCCGTCGCAGATGTAACTTGGAATAGAATTATGGCTGTCTCTTTTATTTCTCTCTCAGAAGTAGAATATCGTTGAATATTGGAGAGTTATCATTTTGGGGTCGTTAGTGTTTGGCCCGCCGAGTCAAACAAGATTCCAAAAGTAAAATCATAAAGCATTTTTTCCACGGTGTGAGGTTTTATGTCAGAGGATTCCAGATAGACGGAGAAATGGAAAAGCCGTCTTATTACAGCTGTCTGTGTCAGCAAGCATAAAATCAGACACATGATACGAGGGCTGCACACATTTGCAGAAAAAGAAAGCAATTTTTGTGATTTTGATTCTAAATATGGCAATTCCATTATTTAAATCTTAGTTTTTCTTTGGTCTATGTGAAATGTATTGACTAGAAACCAGAAGTTGTATTGTTTTTCATTGGCAAATTGTATATAATTTCTTTTTTGAGAACAGAAAACGGGAGAAATTCAAGATTACTTTAATAGACATCCTAGTATATCAAAATGACCCATTCATTTCATTATAGTATTTGAGTTTGAGTTTATTATTTCTACTATTTCTATTAATGTGCTGCAGAACGGATTGTTTTCATGATGTATTTGTTGCTGTTTGCTTGGATGGATATGTGTCTGTTGCTGGACACCTACAATTCTCCTACAGGGATCAATAAAGTAAGGCAAGGCAAGTTTATTTGTATAGCACAATTCATACACAAGGCAACTCAAAGTTCTGAACAAAATAAGAAAATCATAAATAATCACAGTACATTAAAACAAAAGATAAAAATGTAGAAATATATAATCCCTCACTTGTATGCACAGCTAAACAGAACTGTTTTTTAACCTGGTCTTAAACATTGTCAGAAGAGATCTGTCTCACATCTTCAGGAAGATCTATTATTTCATACTCACTTACTCACACAGACAATACAAAGGCCCAAACACTCTCTGACCCTACACCTCTTTCATTATGCTGGAACACAGTCTGTACATGAGGTGACAGAGATTTTTCCGAACGCCCTGGACATTTTTTTTGCGGCGTTTTAAAGTGAATCACGTCCCTGCAGTAAGTCCTTTTGATTCTATTAACAGTCGGTGTGAAATGTGTCTATAGTGGACGTTCGACTCAATCCTAATATAGATTTCTGTCTGGATCTAAAGCACAGGACCAACAACCAGTCCCAGAAACCCAAGCCTCTGTAAGTAGGACTCGCTCATACAATTTACCACAAAACCTCCAGGATACGTCCATATTTTATACAAAGTCCTCGTGCTAATTTACCGTCTGCAACCGACCCTGAGCGCCTTCTGTAGAAAAACTTCCATGCCCAATTTCCCGGACTGTCATCGCCGTCCCCCGCGTGGACCTGGAGACTTCGGGCGGCTGAAAGATTGATCTGCCCCTTCCTCGTAAAAAAAAGCAAAAAAGCCGGACAGCAGATAAAGCGCATGCTAGCTGTGGTGAATTTGTGCTGTTTCTGCAGCTTAGCCGGTCCATAATTACAGGCTACGCTCTCCCAGAAGGCTGCACGGAGCTGCTGGCCCGAGCTCCAGAATGTTGCTCCCCACCACAAAACTGCAACGCTCCGATTTTTCAGGAGCTGTTTTGTACCTGGCAACCTCAACGAGTCCAGCGTTACATATTGAAATAATATTACGAGCCTCGAAAGTCGTAATCGTCCGAAGTCGCTCCATCAATGTCCAGTGTCCTCGCACAGGTCTCGCTTGTCTTCAAAGAAATACAGATGTTTAGGATGTAATAAAAGGTCAGTTTGGGGTCTTTTTGACCAGGTTTAAATGGTTTCATTTATACATTTCTTTCAAGATTATTGAATTATTATACTTATTATTATTTAAGATTATTATACTTAAATAGATACTTTATTGATCCCCCATAGGAGAAGTTCAGGTGTCCAGCAGAAGAAAACACATCCATATGCAGGGTGCTTGTGCAAGTCTTGAAAGTCTTAATACGTATGGAATTTTACAACACTGTTTTCCAGACCTTGAAAAGTCTTGAATTTTGTGTGAAAGTCTTAATAAAGTTTGGGAGGAAAAATTATGGTAGAATTTTACTGTATGCTCAAAGGAATTGTGAACTGAGAAATAGGAAGGGAGGCTGTACAACTATAATTTTACTAACTGGTCACTTACTGTATTAGCCTGAATGATATCCAATCAACGCTTGCTTAGCCTAGTCTGGCACATTTCCGTGATGTAACTGCTGAGGTCTATTGACACATACTGTAGCTAGCCTAGTGGTCAACAGAAATGGGTCTTGGGAAAACATAAAAATATCAGTTTTTAAATTTTTAAAAAAAGAGCAAGCACCCTGATATAAACACATACGTGCATCAATTATAAACATTTCTCACTAACTAACATTTCTACAAACAAACTACAATACTGCATATTTTTTACTCATACTTCCGTCTTTATTATGCTAAAGCTAGAGACTTTATTTTATTTTTATTTAGTATAGCGTTTTTGTTCATTTATCTTGTGTTGTGTGCTCCTCATTCCTACTCTTCTGTCCCCAATGATGCAACACTGAAATTCCCCCACTGTGGCACAATTAAAGGATCTCCTAATCATAATCTAGTTTACTTGGTGTAATGTGTTCTTTGGATGCGTTACTACTTTGGAACTAGACTTGTTTAATTCTAAAAAAAAAATTATGACTTTATGGAAAAAAGATATTTGCTTTTGGTTAAGCTTTTTCCCACATTGAGAAAGACACAGGATAAATCTGAACGTGTCAAAAGTGTTTCGAAATCAAGACATTTTAACTCGTGTAGATATTTTTCGCAGTGTGGCGCGTGCATTTTTATGAGACACAAACATGGCAGTAAAAATGACTTGGCCAGCAGCAGGAACATATGTCCATGGGCTGTATACGCTTATGTCATCCTCTAAGGGTTTGCTCCTGGAAAAAAAAAAAACCTCAGTATTGTCTTCTGTTCGTACTGTTTTCAAGAATCTAAATTGTGGTTGAGTGAGTTACGTGTTATTGCGGTGAAATATAGCCACAGTCGGTCCAAAATACAATAATTCAGTAAACATCAGGTTGCAACTGGAGAAATCTATTCAATTCAATGTCTTTGTGTATAGCCCAAAACTAAAACAGATTAAAGAATCAAACCGTTCAAAAACAGAAAATGCGACAACAACAAACGCATTGTTGAGCTGTTGGTCCATAAAGAGCGGGACGACCAATGTTCACAAATGTTAATAAATGTCCCGGATGATCACTGTCCTCAGACCTTCCTGCATCAGCATCAGTTTCTCTGTGGCATTAATTTATTCAATATTAAATCTCAAAACCCATAAGACATAGATTGATAGATAGATAGATAGATAGATAGATATATACTTTATTTAACCCGAAGGAAATTGTGCACTGGTCCCTTGCTCGCAATCATACAAACATACATACATAAGTTTGAGTTAAAAGATGCAAAATAGATAAGAAAGAGCCAATAAATACATTGAAATCATTAAAATCATTAGACATTAACTTTGCAATACACTGTAATGAAAAATAAGTATGAATACTGCTAAAATTTGGCAACATGTGTCTGACTTTGAGCGTACAACTGTTTAACCTGGACTTGAACATTGTCAGAGAAGAAGCCTGTTTCACATTTTCAGGAAGAAACACTACGTCCATATGTTTAGTCCTGACTCTGGGCACCAGCAGGAGCCCAGTATTATTTAATAAACAAATCTGGGCTCAGGTATCCCAGCTTTAATTCAAGTTTTATATGTTAGTTTGCAACCCCAGTTTGGTTTGTCCTCTGCCTGATGGTACATGGGAAAGCAGAGTATAGTACCTTACTGTAGTAATAATCCTCCCTTGTGTTACGTCCTTAGACTTCTTAGTAGTGTCTAAATTATAGCGCAAGACTCTATTAGACCAAGCGGTTGTTGTACACGGCTGTTAACATGTTGTAAGTGACCGTTAGCTTCCTCGGGATGTAATTATTTCCAGAGCTTGGACCCTGAAGGCAAAGCTCATTATGCTGCGGCATCAGAAACTGTTGCAAAGCACAGCAACATGTTCCATAATCACCCTTTTAGCATCTTTCATGTAACAAGACGTGTGTGTGTGTATCTGTGCATGTTTGCGTGTGTATGTGTGTTAGGCTCAAATTTGCTTATAGTCCAGGGAAATTACCATATTGTTCACTCAAAATGTAATAAAATATAATGGTATTCTCTTCACCATGACTCTTTCTTCATCTGATTTTAATTTTATTTCCACTATTTTTTCACTTTTGCGTTTCAATTCCATTCAATTCATTGTATTTTTGCGCAGCCCTAAATCACGGCAGCGGTCGTCTCGGAGGACTTTACAAAATTGTCGATTGGCCAAAACAACAGATCAGAGAATCGAACCGTTAGCGTGTGTGCAAAAGTTATTAGCGCTCCCTCACATTGGAAAAAGTCATTTGTCACGCACATGTCCGATCGAACTACACTACTAAAACTGCACACGCGATTTGACTTAGCACATGCAGTTTTAGCACCTGAGTTGATAAATATATTCCCAGATTTCATTCAGATTGAAATATAATTGTGGTGATATTATGTTATGATGGCTGTGGCACTCGTACTTGCGCGCCTTTTAACTATAGTTGTTGTGGGTTTAAGGACAGTGGTGATGATCCAAGACTTTTCATTAATTTCTTATATAGCCACAGGAGTTACAGTATCTCAAAGGTCTTAACACAACTGTTTGAATTCACCAACACAGATCAGAGAATCAAAAAAGAATAGAGAACACATAGGTATTGTTCCTCAGGTTGGAACTGACCAATGTCCATAAATGTTGTGGAATGTTGAGTTTCCTGGATTAATATTTAAGGATATCTACCATTTAATACCATATATGGGCATTGGTCATCCACCCCCTATGGGCCAATGGTTACAGTGTGTTTGTTAGTGTTGCATTTCCTGTGTGTTTGAATGGTTTGATTTGTTTTGGAGAATCAACAACTTTATGATTTACTAACCCATACAAAAATACATTGATTTTAATTGAATTGACTTGAATTGAACCACCTTGAATTGCTGCTCTTATTCCACTACCATTACAGATCTTTAATCAGCAGCCGTGAATCTGAGACATGTAAAAAAAAAAAACATGGGGCATTTGTTTGCATGTTGTCCAAATATACAATATAATATACTAGACTGAAAACATATTTTTTAAGCCGTGCATACAACTTTTTATTTATTTATTTCATTTGAACATAAAATAAATAAATACATAAAAATGACAAGAGTAAGAACAAAAAAACAAAAGCAAAACAAATTACATTAAATACAAGCCAAAATAAAAGGAAAGGATTGCATTCTATTTCTGTACTTCTTATTGCTTTTATCTCCCTTTTTAAACCCACTTTTTAATGAGTTTTAAACCCCTATTATGCAATAATCTAATATTTTTAGATTGTTACATTTTGATTTTTGTTTTTTTCTCTAATTTCTCTTGTGAAGCACTTTGAATTTTCTTGTACACGAATTGTGCTATACAAATGAATGATTGATTGATTGATTTGATAAATGCCCAGCTTAAATCTGGGGAAAGACTGAGAAACGGACAGTTACACAGCGATGAGGGGAAAGCTTTGCACTGGGGGTGTATGCATGTGAAAAGCAGATGGGGAGAGGAGCTGCCGCAGAGAGAGAGAGAGAGAGACTTTCTTACGTGGCAAGTGGAAACGTTTCTTTAAGTGTGTGCGAGTGCTTGACCTCTGGGGGGAAATAGGCTGCATAGTTATGGGGTAAAAAGCTCGCAGGTAGTAAAGGGTTAACTCCCGCTTTGGGTTTGGTGGGCGCTCGAAGCTGGAGTGGTTATAGGTGGGTGGTTCCGGACGCCCTGGTGTTTATTTGTATGTGTGCAGATGGATAAGATTTTTTTTTTTCTTTTTTCAAACGCTTTAGGAAACTATTAAGTCAGTGGACCGCTTCCAAAAAAGGGGAAAACAGTGTCCCATCTGTGTTTGTCAATGAATGGTCAGTTACTACAAGCTCTGGCCGGTAGACTCGGGGACTCCACGCACATAAAAAAGTACACTTGTGTATTATTCCGCTCACACCTACTCTAAATATGGGAAATGGTTAGTTGTGGTAAAGTGTGGCTTTCTGTGTCGAGCTGTTTCTCAAGAGGAAAATGAATGGAAGACTCAGGACTGTTACTGATAAGAGCGTTACACTGCAAAAAATTATACAATGTGAAGCAACAAATGCTTGAATCAAGTGTTTTTGACTGTCCTAAGACAAGATTTTCCAATGGACCAAAGCCAGTTAGTCTTATTTCAAGAACTCTTTCTTTTTCTCATTTCAAGGGAGACATTTCTATTTAAAACAAGATCCTTTTGCTTGTTCCAGTGGCAAATCATGTTTTAAGGCAGTCAGAATGTGGTCAAATTAAGATACATATTGCCAAATTTGAGCAATGTTGAATTATTTTTCACCACTTTTTGCAGTGCAGTCACTCATATTTTACCGTGTTCTCTGTCTAGTTAATATTGAAATTGCTTGCTTCTTGCTATGGTTCTTTTTATTACACACTTTACAATATAATCATATCCAGTCAACAGCAATAGGAGCAATACATTCAGACCTTTATCTGTAAACAAAGGAACAATTCAGCGAAAGAAAACAATACAAAAATCAGGTAGATCATATACTACATTTATTTGGAAGTAGAGATTAAAACCAAAACAGTCAGTTGTCAAACATTATACATTTGTCAAATTATTGAACTTACTTACTACTTAGTTGTATTATAAACTTGAATAACTCTCAATGTTTCAGTTGCAAAATGTTGCATCAGTTTAAACAAAAGTCAAATGTTGCAAGGTTTGTATACACAGCCAGAATTATATCCATAATAATACATACATTTCTCCTGTTGTGAGATTAATAAAGCTTATCTTATCTTATCATACACATATACATACAATAGTCTTAGCTTCGGGCTAGTTTTGGCATAATCTTTTGCAGACTTTTCTCAGTATTTTATGCATGGATATTAGATTCTAATACAAGTGAATTTAACCAATTTTGAGCTTTAAAATGATATAACATGTCTAAATTGGTGGCGATAAAGTGATGTAGGAACCTCCAATGTTTAAAAACATATGTGAAAATCTGTGAAATGTTCATGATTTGTTTTGTTATCTATTATTATAAAAAATGTAAGGTATACTGATAATTCCTCAGATTTTTCCATGTTTCCACACTCATGCAAACACAGCAAAATCCTCATCTGAAAAATGCAATATCGCAACATTAGAGACCACATTGGAGGCCAGAGCGATGGCTGCCAATTCTGTGGTTTGCACTTCCTACTCCTGCTCCCAGTAGCGGATTGTCTTTTCATTTCTCAATTATCAGAACAAATGATCTACGCAGGAACCAAAGCTAACATAAGCCGTGCGAATAGATGGACTACTTCTTATAAAACTTAGACTTAAAACAGCTACACCGCTATAGTTCAGGAGGCTCCTCTCTTATTAACGCTTAATCTATTCCCAATGACGTTTATAAACAACGACTGCAGAAAGAGCGCCGGTAAATCTTAACGGTGAGGTGAGTAAAGACGGTGTCAGCAGAGTCAACAGGCCCGGCAAACAAAAGCTTATATTTCAGCCTCGTCCAGGAAATGAAATGTTTTGCAACCGTGGGGAGACGGGGGCCAGAACAAGACAAACGCGTGTGAGAATCATGGAGAGAACGCAACAGTTTGAGATGAAGTACGATTACGCTGGGACCAAAATCTCGTATAAATTAATATGGGTAAACACTGGTTACGGTAAAACGCATTGGCGGAGAGAAGTTATTCCATTATTCACATTCCTATGCGTTGGGTTTTATGGCGCGATAGTTATGAGCTGTTTAAAGACTATTAGGCACTCTGAATGTTTACATCTATCCCCGCATGGATACACACAGTCTGTGATACACACACACACACACACACACACACACA
>JAPMNZ010251021.1:0-13139 GCA_029875035.1 Pomatoschistus microps | reverse complement strand
CATATTGTAGTGCAGTGCTTTCCTCTTCATCTATTCCATTTACCTATACACTACTATGTGCTTAAATGACTTCTTGACTGATAGATTCTACTTTAACACATATAAGCAGATATGATTTTTAATCCAAAAATAATTTGAATCCACACAATACGAGAACGAAGTTTCTGATTTGGACTGCAGTATGTAATAATCTTCTCCAAAACGGATATTTTTATTGATCCTTGCCTGTTTGAGTCATATAATGAGGATTCAGTGCTTTGTGTTTCACCTATCACAATCCCCGCTCATTTCTGTGTATTTATTAAAGTCCGACTCATTCCAGGCCTACTCTGAAATGACAAAGAATTTTGCAAAAAAAATAAAAAAGAATTTGGCAAAAGGATCCAAGGCACACTGATGATATAATTAAGTCCTTTATCAAAGAAGATACCAATGGGTTTCAACCACAATGGTCTTCTTCAGAGCAATACATCTGCCGTCATCAATAGTCTCTACTTGCCCTGTTAAAGATTGCCAGAAACATGTCTGTATGCCCTAATAGAGTTTCACTCCGATCTTATTTTTCTCTGTTGTCTTTTGGAATGTCGACCAGCACCATGAAGACCACCAAATCAGGGCAAAATACCCAATCTACCTTATATCTATTAACCTCTATAATGTTGTGTTGGGTTAGAAAAAAAAATTCACCACTGTGTTGTATCTCAGTTCTGGGAACACTGGTTTTTTCTTAAAATGAGTCAGACTTTTTCTATTTTATTATTTATCTGTGTCTCGTGGTGTCTTTGTACTGTATTCTACATTGTTTTTTGCTGGTTTCATTTTATTAATTGTTTTCTAGCGAAAGGATAACATTTTTTTTTATTAATTGTTTTCTAGCGAAAGGATAACATTTTTGACCCTGAAAACATGCACAAAGGTTCACACATGGGGGGGTCTAATACAGCCGGTAAAAAAAAAAAATAATTAAATTAACGTTTTTAAATTGTTGGAAGTTTCCAATTTTCAACACCTATGGTAGCCAGACCTGCGGATGAGTGATAGATATTTATGAGACAAGCCTAAAACTTTCTGGGAGCTCCAAGAACATTTGCCACTAATTTGACTTTTCATATTTGGATTCTTTAAAGTCCGTGGTTTTTCATCTCACGATTTTTGGGGCAAAATGTTTGTCCGATAAAAATGAATAAACATGACATCAAAATCCACAAAAATTCAGCTGTGACTCTTTTCTGTTGCTCCTACTGCAGAACTGAACCTGTTTATTATATAAAGCAATATCACAGCAAAGTGAACAACATTATTAACAATGATCTATGTTTGGCATAGTTTATCACTAAACAACTCCATAGTATGTCTCCTTTTCTTTCTTTAGATACATACGGACTTAAGACAAATTATCCATTGATATCTTCTATGCCAGGGGTTCCCAAACTTTTAACGCAGAGAGTTGCAATTTAAGATAACCTTTATCGGTTTATTTGACCATTAAGGTGTAACAATAATCAACAATAGAAATCAAAGTCTACAAAGGATATTATTTAGTATGTCGTCCTTCTGCAGATGTGGGATGGCCCCAAATATGTGATGGGAGACCTCTGGGAACGCCATAGTGGTGCGGCTGTAAGGTGTCAAACTGCCGTATGTGTCCCTGCAAAAGAAATGAAGTATTATACAAAACAGTGCAATCATTCCAACCCATTCAATACCGTGGTAGGATGCAGTGAAAATATCCTGAAATAATAGGGCTGTAAAACCATTAAAACATTTTATCGAGATTAATCACATTAATGTCATAGTTAACTCAAGATTAAGTTGCACATTTTAAATGTTTCCTGATTTGGTTGAAAAGGGATGAAGAAAATGAAAGTATTTGGGTTGTCTGCTATAGGCTTCTCAATCGCTGCATGCTTTTGTTAGTGCTTTATTAAAGGATAGAGATTTTTCACATGGTAGAAATGACTTTATTTGGATCGTCAAATAAAGGTAAATGTGTCCTTTATTTATCCCCTGCGTAGGGCAATCGATCCTTTACCTTTGACCCATCCTGATGCCACTAGTGCCTCTGTCAGGAGCAGTTGTTACCTTTCATGCATGTTTTTAGTGGTTAGGAAACGGACGCAGGCACTAGGAGAACATGCAAACCAGAAAGACCCTCTTCCGACTGAGATTCGAATCCAGGGCCTTCTCACTGAGAAGCGAGAGTGTTATCCACTCAGCCACCGAGCCGCCTAAAGACTACTTTTTTGTTTATGTTTTCATTCAAGTCAGTTCGATGTTTTTTTTTACAGTGTTTTGTGACTCTCATGCACAGTGGAAAAAACTATAACTTCAATGTTTGGGCTGTGACCTGGAGATTTTGTGATTACTGATGGACGTCCAGTAATCACCAGTGAGCGCGACTGCTTTAGTTTTCTCTAACTTTTCTCCAACTCTACCTTACGTATCCGACACAGCATACGGGTCACTTGAAGAGGAAAGGCTCGCATTAGGCTGCCGTGGGGCAGATTTCAGATCAGAAGCCTGGGGCCTGCAAAACACACGCTGATGCGCTGCTAATCGAGCCTCAAGGCCAGGTGCCCGTCAGACCAAAATATAACCCAGGCATATTTTTGCCACGCAGTGACGTATATTTCAGTCAAAATACAGAGTGCATGTGCTAATGCTCTTTCTGCTGCAGTTTTCTGGCCTGTACTGTCCACTAAACTTCTCCATAGACTTTCAGGGGCAGCCTTGCAATTTTGCTTTTGTTAATCGCACAATAAATAAATTGACGCCGTTACAATGGGTTTGCAATAACGCAGTTATTATCGTGTTAAACTGACAGCACTATAAAGTACATATTTACATATAAGCACATTAAGGCAGCTTAAGTTGTACCTGACGGGCGACACCCCCTGCAGATCAATACTGAATTATTTTAGAATGTTTGGTTTCTGTATCTGACTGTTGTAGTGAAGAGGGTGCAAATGCAAAGTTATCAATTTACCGGCCAATCTGTGTTGCCACCCTCTCCTATGGTCATGAGCTTTGGGTAATAACTGTAAGGACAAGTTTGTGGATTTAAGACTGGACACTTGGAGATAGGAAGAGCAGCTCGGTCACACAGGAGTAGCTCGGAGTAGAGCTATCGCTTCTCCAGGTCAAAGAGGAACCAGTTGAGGTGGATCGGGCATCTAACCTCTTTGATGCTTCCACAGAATGTTTTTCCTAGGGTACATTGGAGGGATGTGTCTCTTAGCTAGCATGGAATCACCTTGAATAGACTCAGCAAGAAGGTTCTCGGTTCAAATCTCTGTCAAAACAGCCTTTTGTATTGTGAAGTTTGCATGTTCTCCCCAAGACTTCTTGGGATTCCTCTGCATGCTTTGTTTTATCCTACCACCTAAAACATGTACAATAGATAAAATCTTCCAGCTCTGGTAGTCCTGACTGAGCTGAGCACCAACATCTGGAGATGGGTCAGTGGATGCTGCACCATGGCAACCGTTGCTCCTTTTAGGTATGGGTCAAATGTAGAGGACAAATGATCCTACATAGACAATAGTATACCTTTGTTTGTTATAATGTTGAATGACTATGGCTACAGTCCATTTTCAAACAATTCACGTTTTATTCAGGGTTTTAAGCAGCAACAGTATAACAAAAATGATATATATAACATATCTTTCTTAAGTAAATGGACTTTTGAACAATATGCTATTATTCCCAAGCCTGAATGGTGTTTTGAGAGTAGAAAAGGGTTAGATAAGAGGTCCATTAGAGGCAACAGCTCAGAACAGTCACATCAGCTGCTTTCAATGCGAGTAAAATGAGAGGTTAAAACAATTCAAATGTAGTCCAAAGTATTTTCTTTAGCTCTATGAACTCAAATTTCCTATAAGAGTGAAGCCATAACGACGCGCGTAATATCGCCTTGTTTTCCGGGGCTCACGGGTCGCTCAGATCCCGCCTCCCCTCCCACATCTCCTCCCGCGTGTTTCTATAGTAATTTCCAGCCAATGATCAGTAGGTGTCCGCATCCCTGCTTCCTCACCTCAGCGCCAATCAGCCACACACAGCGACAGGAGCCACGGGCAGAGCGGAGAGCGCACGCACGCACCAGACGCACGGACACAACAATAACCACAAGCGGACCCTCTCGCCTCTGAGCACACCTCCACGGCGCTTCTTTTGTACTTTTCCGAACGAGTCGCGAAAGTCTGGAGGGAAAAATGCTTCTTTTGTCCTGAGCGCTTCCCAAACCTGCTTTTCTCAGCTCGTTGTTCCTTTGGTTGGTTTTATCCCCTTCTATTGTTTTTATTTTACGCTTTCTATAGTGATGTCCGCGGTGCCACGCTTCTAGCATCTCTGGAGCTCTTCTCAGCAGTAGGTAGGTAATCGTAGCTTTGTCCGCTCACAGACTGTTCTCCTCCTGTGTTTTTGTTTCAAAGTCATGTGTACTTTCCTTTTACATCGTCCCGGCGTGTTTCTGTGCTGTCAAGTACTCTTCGTTTGGTCAGAATGAATTGGATGGCTTTTTATTTGCACTATTGCGCTCTGGCTTACGTGCGCATGACCTTTGATCTGAATGTCTACCACGGTGTAATTAATGGCACCGTGCTGCAGACACGCTACAAAGGCTTATCCTCTTCTCTCCATTTTCCCTCCACTTTTCTTTCCTTGGTCCATTCGTGCTTGCCGTGTCTCTCACAGCTCAAAGTATTGAACATTTCTGTCTCTCTAAACTTTGTTTACAGGCTGAAAAATCAATGTCCGTGACTTGATTGCCTTTGGGCTGCGCATTTCGCTCCAGGGGTGCATTGATTAAGTAATAATGACCCGAGGAGGGCTGATCATTAAGCTGAGGAGGTTTTGTTTACTGGTGGCTGCGGGTTGTTCCGGATCCCACATTGACATTGAACCCTCAACACGACCATGGATGCTGCTGAATATTGTTAAATTGTTTTAATGATTTGTGATGCTTATGTGTTATATACTATGCTATAGGTAATATGTGATCCTTTAGCCCTAGATTAGTAACCTATTTGTTATAGTAACATACATTTTCCATTATTGTTCTTTGCTGCTAAAAAATAGCAGGTAAGCGCTGATGTTTCAATCAAGATAGTTTTTTACCCCTTTGCTTGTGTAAGTGCCTCATGTTTTCATATATTTGTTTGGTTTGCATGGGAACCCTATATTTTTTCACTGTCCTATCAATTGTCTTTTAAGTAGCTATTACCTTTTCCCTCTTACTTTTTGTGTTTTTGGTTATTCTGAAAAAGAGTATCCTGACTGTTCAGAAAAGCCCTTTTATGCCACGCTTGCCTCTTCTCCATGTGCACATTTATAATTCATTTTTTTGAGACAGCGGCCGAGTATCACCATGGAAGTGATTTGAAATGCTTTAGTGTTCCAGCAATGGATCAGCTTTGGCAATTAAGAGAGAAAGCCCAGAAAAGGTAATGGAAGTAGGGGGAGATGTGTCTAATGGGCTTTTATCTGTGGAAACCAAATCCAGACAGACTGGAGAGGAGAGAGAGGCGAGGAAATGGACCCCCACCCTCCTCGCACACTCTCTGCACGCACATGCTCCAGGGGCAGCTGGATCTGTCCAGGGCCTGCTCCATGATGTTAATGTAAATCCTCTACTGGCTATCTCTGCTGTCATTGAGCAAATGGGATCGAGGCTCTGAATGAACGGCAGGTGCACTTCAGAGGCTGGTCAGGGCTGTAGAGGCCTTCTCTTTGTTTACTCTGGCACATTTGTGAAACCATTACGAGTGAGGCTACTCTGGCACTTTTTAAAATTATAAATAAATGGGAAAACAATTTTGAAGAACAACATAAGAAATTTGATAACTTTATAACTATAATATAACTATTATAACCGCATTGTGGTGGTCTGTCATATTTGTCATGCATCTGTCAACAGAGGAGATCTTTGGCTGCCTGATATGTTCATTACAAAGAATAAACAATGTGATTGGAGTATTTTTATATAACTCACAAGTTTTAAACAAAAGTGATGATATGTAGTTTTGCTGTGTATGTAACACTTGTTTTTGTCTTTTCTAGCTCCTAGCATTGGAGGAGGTGAACCAGGATGATATCAGAGGATTTGTAACCAGCTTCATTTTGGACAAAGGCTACAGTAACCTCACCTTCCTCACTTAGACATCGCCGAGCCTTTTCCAGCCATGTCTAACATAAACAATCCCTTGTGCATTGAAAATGGACAGAATGCAGAGGTGTCTCTCTTACAAAAGGATAATCTTCAGGATGGTGGATTAAGCCAGCTTTTGGATTATAACGCCGAAATGGAAAGGTACAGGTCTTTTGCAAACTTTTATAAAACAAATGGAGCATTTCCACAGAAGATTGCTCGCATCACAACGCCCATTTTTCCCAGTGCGAGAATTGGCATGTCCCCTTGGAACTGTGATAACGCCATGCTCTGGGGAAGGAAATCAGCGGCAATAAACCCTAATAGGACCAGCATGCATAGAAATGACTCCCAGAGGCCGGGAAAGCCTGGCGTGCCGCCAGAGACGCTGCAAATGGCAAATAATAATTTCCTCTCTACCTTATCCCCCGAACACTGCAGACCTTTAGCAGGAGAATGCATGAACAAGCTGAAATGCGGCGCTGCTGAAGCAGAGATAATGAATCTCCCAGAACGCGTTGGAACTTTTTCCGCTATTCCGGCTTTAGGGGGCATCTCATTACCTCCCGGGGTCATCGTCATGACAGCCCTTCACTCCCCCGCAGCCTCAGCAGCCGTTACAGACAGTGCGTTTCAAATTGCCAATCTGGCAGACTGCCCACAGAATAATTCCTCAGCATCCAGTGGAAACCCAGCGAAGAAGAAAAGGAAAAGGTGTGGGGTCTGTGCACCCTGCAGGCGGCTAATCAACTGTGGTGTCTGCAGCAGTTGTCGGAACCGCAAAACGGGCCACCAGATCTGCAAATTTAGGAAATGTGAGGAGCTGAAAAAGAAGCCAGGCTCATCGCTGGAGGTGAGAACTGGGGCACTGCTTCCCCTTCTTTTGTTATTATCCTCTTGCACTCCAAAGCATTAACCTTTTCATCCAGTCACGTCCTAAGCCCTTGAAAATTGTTTCCATGCCCACCCATGCCTGAACATCCCCCTGGCTTCTCAAATCTGCCTACCCGCCTAGCCTAATTGGCAGTAATTAGGGGTGTTTGTGCGGAGCGCAAGCTGAGCTTGGCTCAGACACCCCTAATTGCTGCCAGTCAGGCTGGGGCTGGAACGCATCCGAACAACCCTGAGCTTGGCTCAGCTCCAAGCAGGGCTGGGAAATGGTTTTCAGCAGAGAGCCATCCCTCTCTGCACCCGGTCATTTTAACCAATTATGGAAACCGTCTCTAGATGGAGAGAATCAATATCCCGCAAAGCCTCAGCCTCTGACCACCAAGAGATGGTGAGAGTGATGGCAGATCTGCTGATGGCGTTCATCTAAACAGCCCTAGGCCCACTAAGGGGTAGAGCAGCTCTCTGATGTGTCAGGTGATCAAGCACTAAGACGACATCAGCACACATTACTCTGAACTAAGGATGGCTTAGCTCTATTATGGCTTTTGATAGATGAATGGAAATAAATAAACAACTGTTCATCATGAGTTAACTGCAATGTATTTTTGGTACGGTGCCTTGTCTTGCTAAAGTTTCTTAGACCTAGAAGGTTTTTTCAGTCCATCAGGGTTGAGTTATGCAAATCCCTGATTGTATGCATTCCCTGTATTCCTCGATATGGAGTAAGAATGCTATATTTTGTCCTCTAAGGAAGGATACTAGGCTAGTGTTGCACTAGTTACAAACAGTAGAAGTAATTTATTACATACTGTGCTTATTAGAGAAACTCGTCCAACACTGTCCAATGGGTAGCATAAACAAGCTTGTGTTTGTGTTCTCAATATAGGTTTAAGTTGCTAACATTATACACTGTTACTGTTTTTTTTTTTTCTATTTTATTGTAATTTTCCTTCAGAAATACATTCTGCATTGCTTTATGAATTGAGTTGCTGGATTCATGAAGTTGGTTTCAAAGCTGCTCTTTCAGGCTGTTTTTGATTATATTAGTGGTGGGACATATGACTGGTAATTGAAAGCATGTTTATTATCGTGCACATACAGGTGTGTTTTCCTAAACAGGTGTTCAGGAAGTTTATATAGATAATGCAGGGGTAGACTCACTTTTACAAAACATCCATTTGCTAAGACAGTTAGAATTACGAAGGGTGTGAAAACTCCCCAACGAATCCACACACGCTTTTAAATATTCCTTTGCTCGCTTCAGTAATTTATATTATGTACAGCTCCACCTTAAGTAATTGTTATTTTTGACTCTGTATCTATAATTACATGTGCACCGTCTGCTGCGGAAGTGGCTGTGGGTTTATGGGCATCATAAGGTGTGAATTTTCATACAAACAAGTATAATGTGCACACTAAGGCCTCACTTTTCCCACCATAGCAAGGGTGATAAGGATTGCTTGTCTACATGAGATTTTGAAGCAATGAGAGAGTTAAAGGAGAAATGTCTCGGACGCTAGTAATTCTAACCCCACTTCCATAGCTATAAATGCTCAGGGAATATAGATTTTTATGTTTTGCCTCTGAAACAAACGATAAGCTTCTGGCAACCACTTAGATTTGGCTGTCACTGTGATCCACATGGGAATCACCCTGAACTAATTATATCTTAAGCGGCAGAGCAAAATGCAAATCAGAATTTTACTCACACTCCTGAAATCGGAGCGCCAATTTAATCTAATACCCCCTTTAATTTAGCACGCTAATGCAAAGCCCCGGAGAATTGCCCTGTGTCAGTGGCGTGTGCTTGTGCGGTTGATGCTGCTCTTTGCTACGCGCAGACTCCACCGTGGATTAGTGTGCTCCTCTAACCTAACATTTCCACGCCACTTGTCTTTACATCACCCGGGTTCCTACAGCTCAAAGGCCTTTCATTAACTTCCACTGGAACCTGTTGCACTTTCGGTGTTTCCTCTGCACTCCCAGCTCTGCAAAATATTGTGTTATAGTTCATTTTGGTGGATGAGTTGGTTGGTTCTTTGTTGCGTACATTCTGATAGGTGAATGGATCCATGTGAAGTCGTGCATTTCTCTGTACACTTTTTTTATGGCTGCAGCTCACGATTTGTTTTGATAACTGATTCATTTAGCAAATGTTCCTTTGATTAATTGATAAGTTGTTTTAGAACTGATTTTTATCTACATTTGACGCCGAAAAGGTTTAAGTGAAGATGCCGGAGGATATTCTAATAAATCAACTTTGCAGATAAAACAATTGTATGATTAGATTCAGACATTCATGTTTTTCTTATTTTATTTGTTTGTAGTCACTGACTGTTTGGGTCAATCTCACAGCATGTGTATGTGTTGCAGTTTGTAAGTTGATGACCAGTACTCAATTAGTTTCTGATCTTTGAAATAGCTTGATTAGTCAAGAATAATCATTAGTTTTTGTTCTTTAAAACTTTAAAATCTACAGTCATTATAAGAACTCAAAAATGTCCAATCTTTGAAGCTCATGTGATTGTAGCAGGGCTGTAACCAGTGCTGAAGTTTAGAATACTGAGTACAGACAATACATATTCAGAATAACAATGTTTCAGTAACTATATTCAAAATACAGTTAGGATATAACAACAATATGACAAATTCACTGTTAGTGGTACGTGCAAGTGTATTTATCAATAACTACAAGGCAGTAAACAGTGCAAATGTCCTGCTAAGTAACATATACAGTATTTTGATTCAATAATGTAACCGTCTGTTGCATGTGTCTGTTGTTTAGCACACAGTTGGAGGTATATCTGGTGTATATAGATGTGATGGTTGGAAGACATTTAAATCTGGTGTTGACAAGGATTTAAAAATGTATTATTTGGAGTTTTCATGAACACATATCACGATCATGTGTCATCTCATGTGAAGGTTTCTAGTGTGAAATTATCAATACCCTTTGTGCCCATGAGCAAGAGACCTCAGATTCATCCAGATTAAGATTAAGATTAAGCAAGATTAAGCAAGTGTAGGAGAGTGATTTAGACCCTTCTCTGGGTTTTTAAATAAACCTTCTTTTTGCAAGACCCCATTAAGACAAAGTGGGGGGAAAGTGTTAGGATTGTTAACCATTTGATAACTAATCTCACCCTCTGTTGAGATACCTACATCCAACAGCAGAATGTATAGCTACAGTACTTTCAGAAGTTTCCAGAGATGTTCAATTGGGTTCAAGTCTAGTTCCCCATCTGAGGTCTGGAGGTTCATCCAGGATATGTCTTTATGGACATTGCCGTATTGATCTTTTCCTGAATTCTGACATGTCACCCTGTCACTGCCGCCGAAAAAATTTGTCTTACAAAAATGATTCTTGGCATTCAGGCCAAATACTTCTATTTTAATTTAATCAGACCAACAATTCCTGTAAGCTATGTTCAAGCAGACTGTTTTGTGCCTTTTACTGAGGATGGGGGTCTGTCTGGCCCCTCTTCCTTAAAGGTCTGATTGAAGTACTGCATCGATGATTGAAGTACTGTATCGATAGTCAGCCCTGGGAATAGTCCCATTCTTTGAATAATTTCCTAATGATGGAGCACACAAAGATGCCAAATCATTGATGGAACATTGAAGGCCTCCCAAATAACACATTTGGGAGGCCTTCAATGTTCCATCAATATTTTTTCATATTTCTGTGGGTAGATATTTCAATCCCTCTCAGAGGTCTATAGACAGTTCCTGAGAGCTCATGGCTTGGTTTCTGCGCTGACAATGACTGTTGGCAGTGGGATCCTGAATAGACCCTGGTCTGTCTCTTTACAAATCAAGTTGAACCAGTAGAAAGCACCAAAGTTGGTCCAGTAGAATTGTAGAAGCATCTCATCAACCATAATGGAAACAGGTTGTATCTGAGCATTGTAGTGTTTTAGCAATGAGTAGTGGTGTAGAATCCTAAAAACGGGTTTCACTTTGTCATTAGAGTATTACAAGTGGATTGACAAGACTCTGAATGTACTGCATGCATCATAAGCAACCATTTGATAACACAATGCAGATCAAAAGCGCGCAGCAAAGTCCAATTTACAGAAATGATCTTGGTCATTAACCACTGTTAAATGTGTCCACTATCTAATCTGTGTCCTGTCGGTTGTTGATTTGCCTAAAATGGTTGAATGAAAAGGCGACATTTGCTATTGTGATGAAAGACAAGGTCCACATTTTCAACAAACAGGACCTTGTGGAAAAATAGTTTAGATTCAGCTCCTTAATGAGAGCATTGAAACCAAATAAGCATTGGCAGCAGGCCCTAATTTGTTTTAGGTGTGCTCAGAATAGATAAGGACAAATCTGTGGCCTTCGTCCCCTCCCCCAACCTTTGCTTCCCTGGAGATAACACCAAGTGCTCCCAGCAATCTCTGCGGGCAAAGGGGAGAGCTAAATAAAAAGGCAAGTCAAGGAAAAGCCTGAGGGACAGGCACTCTTCAGATTTGTCTATTGATATCAAACTTACTGGATTTATTCAAGCTTTAAAATTGTAAATTAATTTGTTTGCAAAGGTCTAAGGGGTGGAAAAGAAAGGGAATGAGCCTGTACACAGCGAGGCATCTCAACCCAAAGGCCAAGCGTCTTTCGAGACCGTAGGATTTTGGCTTTGTAAATCTTAGCCACTAACCACTTAATTATATCTTTCTGAAAGATTGTCCCAGGCTACTTAAGGCCATTGGCCACCTTATTCATTGTCATGCCCTTTTTCCCCTAAATTACTTGTGCTGTGCTGTGGATTTTCTGTCAGCTTCCATTTGCACAAAGTAGCTGTCCTCCTCAGGCCTTTGCCTCACCGCACTCTTAAAGAATTCATTGCTTTCGCCACTGCCACCAATTAAGGGCAGCTCATAATGGGAGGCGTCTGGACGATGCCCTTACATTATGTGGTCTGTCACCCCCTCTGCCCTGATTTGATTTAATATCTATGGTTCAGTGGTGAAAAAGAGCTCATTGCCATTATCTGTATTCGGGAGCAAGTGTAGGAGAAGTGATGTTTCGATGCTGGGGGTATAAGCGCTTGTGCACAGCGGACAGCGTGAAAGAGCAGGTGAGGGAGGACGTTAATGTGTGGCACTTTAAATTTTAAACAGATGAAAATCAATTATTGATGCTGACTCTGGCTGAGAAGTTAAAAGGTATCTCGTCATTACCCAAAGCCGTATGAAAAAGTGTAAAGGAGAAGTCGGTGAAACCGGCAGGGGATTGCAATGAACGGCTAGAATCAAAACAAACTGTTTTATGCCCTGGCTTTAATGGAACAGAATCTTCATTCAAATATGTGTTAGTGTTTTTATCAGGTTTTTAACTACGCAAGAAGAAGAAAAATCTAAATTGTGATGACAAAGTTTTTATATGTAACATTTGGCAACAATTATAGGTTTTTGTTTCCTCATCTTTTAATGTTTTGTTTTGTATAGAACAATACACAGATATCAGCGGAAGCAAACTAGTTTACTCACTTAATCATGTGTTCATGTGTAGCACAGTTTTAGTTTTTACTATTTCTGGTCATGTGTTTGAGCAGCTTTTTGGAGTTTCATATTGCTGATAAAAAAGAGAGTATGGGTTATTAAAGCAGGTCTCTCTGGTTGTGTGTGTAGGTCAACCGATTGGTTTGACTGAATATGATGGCTTTATATTGACCACTGCTGCACTTATTTGAACTTGCCAAAAGTTGTGCTGTTTGCTGATTATTCAGTTATTACAGTTATAGATTTTCTTCCTGAAATCCTGTCGAGTCTTTTGAAAAGTTGTTTTCCTTTTCCTCTGCTGTCTTTTTTGTGTGTGGATAGGGATGTTTTTGATGGAACTTTTAAAATACCAATGTAGAACTCAAAGTTCCCAGAGTTGAGTAAATCAGTCAAAAGTTTAAACATTTAGTATAAAGATAAATATTTATTTTAATCGTTCACTATGTAACCTTGCTTTATCTAACCATGCTATGCATTGCTTTGCTCAAAATGTCTCAGAGTATGACATTATAGCTTGTTTTTATTTAATAATTTTTACTTCTTAGAAATACCAAGAAGGGCTGCATTGATTAGTCTTCTATGTAATAGGACTGGGC